>CM076901.1:2684314-2975977 GCA_039519145.1 Kokia cookei | reverse complement strand
TTAAGGATAGATAAATATTTATCAACCAAGATTCTCTTGACATCAATATAATATATTTTGAACGAAAAAAAAAAAAACTAGTCTTTTTGTCACATACTATTCCAAAGGTTCTGGTAGAGATTGTACTTGTAACTTTAGCTAAAGTTTTTAACAGAATAAAAGAAACCAATATATAATAGGAAGAAACATCTAATAGACAATAGGAAAAGAAATCAAGCTAGAGAGAAACACTTTAAATTTACCTGCTAGATAAATTAATAAAATTGATATCATGCTCCTTAGGTGTGTGAGGATGGGCAACTCTTTTTCCTTTACTACTATTATTATCTTCAGCAACTATCTCGCTAAGCATACAAGGACTGCTGCTAACCACATTGTCAAAATTTTGCTCAGCTCTAAAGTTGCTTTGGGATTGTTCATTTTGTTTAGCCCTGATGGCTATATTATGGGGGGAGATGCAGCCATTTCGAACCAATCTTCTTTTCCCAACTGCTCTTGGTGAGACAACAGAATGATGAGATGCAGGAAATTGCTTTTCTATTCTTAAGTGGGGAACCATGAGAAAGATCCTCCCCTTTTCCATTACTCATAACTGAACCTATACTTCTGAGTCCAGCTTCAACTTTTTCCTTTCCCTTGCACCTAGTTCTGGATGTTTCAGAAAAGCCTGAAGAATTAAATACATAAGAGCCACCATTTCTTGGCACCTGACCTTCTTTTCTTCCTTCAGTTAAGCAGTTTTCAGACGCACTTTGGAGAAATTTCATTTCAGGTATTTGATTGTGCATTCTCTGTTCAGCTAAATCTAGAAAGGCATGATCTTCTTGGAATCCAGATGATTTAGAATGCAATTTAGAGCAAGGAGCTTTTCCTTTATCCTTCTCTTGCTCTCTAAGGGAGTTTCGGCTTCTTGCCGTTGCTGTTTTCCTAAATAAAGGAGCATTTTCTCGAGTGCACTCTGGTGGGGATAAGAAAATGGTGTTTTTCAGTTGCTCAATTTCATCAGTACTTCCAGAAAGTTTTTGGGGGTTTACATAATGCTTCCTGTTGTGCCCATTTGTGGGAAGCAGCCTACCCCTGCCCCTTAGCCTATCCAAAGATTCTTCACCTGTAGTACTAGAACCTCCCACATGACCAGCTACTGATAAATTGCTTTCTTTGTCAATAAAATTCCCTCCATTCAGTTGATGTGAAGATAATCTTTCAGGAGTGTCAGGTATGTCTACTATTGAATCAATGTCCATGTCCTCCATTTTCTGTATTACAAAAAACATATAAGTCAATCCCTCACTAGAAACTTCACCTTTACGTGAGAATAATATAAGAGCAACGTTATCAGCCAAACATATAAGACATCAAAATAGTTTTGCTGATGACTAATGCAACAGCACTATACAACAGGCGAAAGTAAGTTCTTCATAAAGATTTCTTACTTACAGAAGCCAAACTCACTCAATATCTATAACTTCAAATTACATAAACTGGGTCCCATTTAATATATAAAACCTTTTTTTTTTTTTAATATATAAAACTTTGAACACACCAAACATTCACATACCAAGCAAAGATGGAATCAAAGAAGCATGAGTTATACAATGAATGCAAAATTGGGGAAAAATTAAGGAAAAAAAATTCAAACTTGATAGGAAAGATCAAAAAGCATAAATGAACAATAAAAAGAGAATATTTACATTTATTGTTACTATGATGCATAAATCCTTGAAAAACAAACCTTTCTCACTTATTATAACCCAGGAAGTAATAATTCAAATAGTCGCTTGATATTAAATATAAATTTCCAGAAAATTCTAATTCTAATAATATTAAATATAAATTCCTTTGAATTACCTTATACTAATAAAACAAAAAGAATCCACATCGTTATAGATAAATAATCGTACCATTTAAAAAAATTCCAGTATTGAGAATGATTTTTTTAAAAATAGAATAATCAAGAAATAAAATAAAATAATAGAGCATCACAAAAGGCAACAAAAACAAAATCAAGGAATTTTGACATTTAGAAATACAAAAAGGAAGTACAAAAAAATCGTTACCAGATTTTGATTTCGTGATGATTGGAATCGGAAAAATCGACCTAAAATACAGAAGAATTTGAATCCTTGAAATCCCTAAGAAGGCAATGCCATCAACGCTTCTCAGAGAGTATCACGCCTCGCCTCTGCAACTTTTGCTTTTGTTTGTCATTCAATTTTCAGGGTCTGGGGCAATTTGGATAACCCGGTTCGGGTCGGATCTAGATTTGGAGCCCTATGAAATTTGGACTTTCCAGTGTTGCTGGATGGGTCTTGTTTTTTATTTATTGGCCAATATCAAAAGACGATTTTATTTATATAGGGCTGAGTAGCAGAGAATAAGTCCTTCACTAATCGGGTTTTTTTATTTATAAAAAAACTTAAATTAAATAATATTATAAATCGATTAACCTAAATTTATATTTTTTGACAAAACCTAAATTTATATTTTAAAGAATATTTTTTGGGTACATTTTAGGGGGATAAGAATGATAACAAGAGGGTTTAAACCATGTTCTTTGCAGGTACTAAGCTTAACCATTGGCCCCTTATGATGATATTATTTTTAATTTTTAATTTATAAGGATTATGCATGATGTTGTAAGAATCAGACAAGTGATTAAATCAACTAATTTTTAATTTTTAATTTAATCGATTGAACCGTTAATTTAATTTAAACTCAAACGTTTAGACAAATAGAGTTGGAAAGTGATTCTGCTGTTAATTGATATTATTCGAATTGGATTAATAATAGTGAGTAATGTAGATGAAATCAAAATGATCCATGATTGGTGCCTAAAAAATTGGCAAGTCAAATTCCGTCATGTTCAGAGAGATAACAAGAAAGTTGTAGATTGTCTAGTCAAGGAAGTTGGAAATGGAATAGATCAATTGTGTTGTGTTTGGTGAATCACTTATTTATAAAAAAAAGTATAAAACATATAAAAAAAAATTGATTATGTTCATTTGACCGAATTAAAACTACATATAATTAACCGATAATCAAACTTTCAAAAATTTATTAACCAACTTTCGATCGAATTAACCATATTAGATCAATTATGCCGGTTAATTCGATTTTAATCGAAATTTGAACAAGCCTACCTAATTATGTAAAAAGTTGGGTAAACTTCAAAAATAGTCACTTTTGTTTGTCTCAAGTTACATTTTAGTCACTTATGTTTGAAATTTTACGTTTTAGTCACTTATATTATTATTTTGTTAGGAAATGATCACTCTGTCGTTAAGTTCCATTATCTCTCTAACGGTAATCCTACATGACAGTCCAACTAGATTTTAAGTGCCAACTTGAATTTCTAAATGAGATTAGAATAGATTTTTAATTAAATAAATTTAATTAATTAAATTTTTTAAACCTAAATCTTAGTTGAAAAAATCCTAAATCCATTTCCACACACTTGTCTTCTTCATCTTCATTTTATTCCCTTTTGATTCCAACATCTTTAATTACAAATCTGTCTCAAAATTTGAATATTTGAAACCCATTAATCCAAAGAAACTTAACTGGAAGAATATATTGAACCTTTGAATCTTTGGGTTAATAGGTTTTAAAGATTCAAGCTTTGAGACAGATTTGTAACTAAAGATATCGAAATAAAAAATAAAGAAGATGAAGATGAAGAAGAGAGGTGTGTGAAAATGGATTTAGAATTTTTTCAGTTAAGGTTTAAGGTTTAAAAATTTTAATTAATTAAAGATTTATTCTCATCTCATTTGAAAATTCAAGTTGACACTTAAAATCTAGTTGGATTGTCACGTAGGATTACCGTTAGGGAGATAATGGAACTTAACAGTACAATGACCACTTTGTAACAAAATACTAACATAAATAACTAAAATGTAACCTGAAGTAAATCAAAGTGACTATTTTTTAGTTTACCCTAAAAAGTTTGTTGGAGGACATTCATAGTCCCCACCTCGTTATTTATTTAGGCATGACCTAATTTCTTTTTCTAGAAAAAATAACATTTATATTTAAAAAAATAAAAGTAAATAAAAATATTAATAAATAATAATAGAAATATAAATATTCTTGTTATAAATTATAGCAACAAAATTAAATATTTAAACTAATTAAATCTAGTTGAAATGGGTTTTAACCAAATTTTATTCGATCAATTTTTTATCAGTTCAACTGATTTTATATCGATTCATTCAATCTTCCTCCAGTTTTATGATGCCAGTTGAACTATTAATTTTGGATTCAACCCGTTTTGATTCTGACAAGTCTGACTACGCATCTGATATCAAAGTTACACCATCGTTTAAAATTAAACCAGACGTTGAATAGGAAGCAGCAGCTGAAAGTTCAATCGTATCATCAATATCAGACTCTTCATCGGCACATTGTTAATGGCATTAGCTTCTTCTGACGATCTAATCCACTCCAGCTGTAGTGCAACTCGATTCAATGGTGGGTCTTTTCTTACCATTAAGATTCAAGCATCTTTTTTCTAGCTTAACAAATGCTTTTATATCTTCTTCTGGAGCGAACATTAAAATTTGATCAAGAACATCAAATAATGAATCCTTTTGCATTGAAGCAGAAAAAAGGTTACCAAGCTTCTCACTTCTTCCTCTTATTGTGTTGAGAAAACGGGTGTTAGTTATCGACCCGATTAAACAACAAACAGGTTAAAAATAGCGGAAGAAATTGAGAAATTGAACACATAAATTTAACGTGAAAAAACCCCTCCGAAGAAGATAAAAAACCATGAGCAAAGATAATTTTACTATAATGGCAAAGAACGAAGAGTACAAAAGATGAAGATAAAAACTAAACCCCAAAAACCAAAAAATAAAAAACCCTCAAAACGTAAACACTAAATTCTTTAAAAGTATTAAGAGTTCTAAACTATAATGGGTATAGTCTAAATTTAAGATTATAAAAAATCTTATTTATAGGCTAAATTCTTAAGTCAAATAATAATAAAATAATCTAGACTAATAAGAATTTGACTCAAACAAATAAACAGAATTTAATTGAAACAAATAAAGAGAGTTTAACTGAAACCTATACATATAATGTGAAATATAATTTATGAAAGCAAAGTAAATTTGCAAATTAATATATGTTAAGAGAAAAAACTTAAAAATCTATATATAGTAACATGATTCATATTACTAAATAAATAATCATGGCTTGAGTTTTAACTTGGGATAGCCATTTTAGTATAAATCTTAAGTTCACCGAAGCCAGATTACTTCCTCGTTCTGTCATTAAAAAATAAAAGGAAAGTAAAATTAACACATACCTATACTGATTGGAAATTTCTGTGATTTTTTCTTTGAAAAGATGGATAGATCAGAGGAGATGCGCATGCACATATGTCTTTCATCCGAGTATTCATATGTATTGTTTTTCTCATCGAAAAATTGAGCAAAATGAGCTATCAGCCATAAACTCCCTTACTGCACATTTGTGATCAAGTAAAAACATTTCTTGCGTCTTGCTGCCTTGTTCTGTATTCTGTTTTTCTTTCTTTGCTCCTCCAAACTGGCCAACAAAAAGCAAGCCCAATATCCAGCATCTAGATGACTTAGGCGAGCAGAGCAATTTTAATCAGGGGCATTCAGGTTCTGGTAAAACCTATGTTACTCAAACTCGGGGTTAAGAACATGTGATACACTCAATGTTTCTAAGCATTTGCATATGTTTGGAAGATTATACCACAAATCCATATCTATATGTGTTGGATACATGCATCAAATGTATCTTTTATGTTAATGGAGATTTATTTTGAAAACATGCAACTCCATAGCTTTTGCTATCCTACATTCGAGTTGGGAACACTTTTCACCATTCACAAGTTTTATTCCATTCAAAATTCAAATTAAATTTGTTCAACTTATATTTATCGAACTCTTGCAACAAAGGGTGCAAAATGAAAGCATACAAGTAAAATGAAGCAGCTTACACATCTGAAACAAGGAAAACTAGTGCAATCCCCATCAAGATACCCTACCTCCAAATGAAAACGGATCACGGTAAGCGTACCTCCAATCTATCAACACATATTTTTTTCTCTCGATTGAACCCACTCTGGTTCCGACAAGCATGACTATGCATCTAATGTCAAAGTTACACTATCATTCAGAGTTAAACCAGACGTTGAACAGGAAGCCGTAGCTGAAAGTTCAATCGGATCATCAATATCAGAATCTTCATCGGCACATTGTTCGATGACACCAGCTTCTTTTGGCGACCTAATCCATTCCAGCTCCAATGCAACTTGTTTCATGGTGGGTCTTCTCTTTCCGTTAAGATTCAAGCATCTTTTTGCTAGCTTAGCAAATGCTTCGATCTCTGTTTTTGGACTGTCCATAACAGTTCGATCAAGAACCTCAAATAACGAATCATTCTGCATTGAAAGCAGAAAAAAGGTTACCAAGCTTCTCACTTCATCCTCTGCTTGTGTTGAAAAAAGGGGTTTTTTTCCTGTTAAGAGTTCAACAAGAACAACACCAAAACTGTATACATCACTCTTTTCAGTAAATTGACTTGAACGAAAATACTCAGGATCTAAGTATCCGAAAGTTCCTGTTACTCGAGTGGTTACATGAGTTTTCTCCAAGGCAATTGATTTTGAAGTTCCGAAATCCGACACCTTTGCTCTGTATTTATCATCCAAAAGTATGTTGCTAGATTTGATGTCTCGATGATAAATAGGAACGGAAGCAGCTGAATGCAAGTAGGATAAAGCATTAGCGATTTCACTTGCAATTCGTGAACGCATTTCCCATGTCAAAGGAAACTCTTCATTCGGCTCATGAATGAGTTGAAACAGTGTTCCATTTGGGATGAACTCATAGACCAACAAAGGAACTTTTGTTTCTAGGCAACATCCTAAAAGCTTCACCACATTTCTATGGTTAATTTGTGATAAAAGTATCACCTCATTTATGAATTGTTCAAGCTTCTTTGCATCTAATATCTTCTCTTCCAACAATATAGGTTTTTTAATTGCCACAATGCTTCCATCCATTAACATTCCTTTATAAACAGTTCCTTGGCCGCCTCGACCAAGAACTCGATTATCATTATAGTAATCTGTTGCCTTTTCCAACACATTTGAAGCGAAGACATGTATGTTCTCCACATTACCATCATTGTTGGACAATCGTTGTTGCAGTAGTAAGCCTCCGTTCCGCTTAAAGTATTTATGCTTCAACTTGATATCTTTTCTTCTTTCTAGAACTTTGTACAAACGCCATGAACCAAGCAGAGCAAATACCGTCCCAATGCTAGTGCTGCAACCTATACATATAATGGTAAATGTAATATGTTAAGAAAAAACTTAAAAATATATAGTAACATGATTCATATAACTAAATAAATAACCATGGCTTGAGTTCTAACTTGGGATAGCGATTTTAGTATAAAATCTTAGGTTTAATGAAGCCATACTATTTCCTCTTTCTGTCATTAAAAAATAAAAGAAAAATAAAATTAACACATACCTATAATGATCGGAATTTTCTGTGATTTTTTCTTCCAAATTGGTACTGGTACTAATAATGGATCAACGGGTTCGCTTATATCGCTGAATATGCTCATGCACATATGTCTTTTAAACGAGTATTTATATCCATCAGGACATGATGTTAATAATGAACAAGTGCTTCTGAAAGCATCCACACAAAGCATATAACAATACCTATATTTTTTATGGCAATGACTGTGATTTAATCCTGCAATCATTCACGAAATATGAAGAAAATGAAGACGGATTTATATATAACAGAAATACCAAATTAAATAAAAGTTTATAGTGAGTGATATATCTAGTTTTCTTTTCTTTTGTGCAAGATTTCCTTATCCAACCCTAAACAAAATATGCTATAGTGATGCTTCATATGGAAAGGTCAAGTAGCATATCCAAATAAAGCCGGAGACTTGTATATACTAATACGATACCTTGGCATGAATCAGTAAGAAGATATTCGTCGACATTGACATGCGCTGTGCAAACACATAGATAGCTTTGGCTCAAGTTTTCCCAACTGTATTCACGATCCTCGTTGAAAAATGTGTGTGCACCACTTGTGAAACACAACCCACGTTTTGGTGTGGACCATCGCAATGTTGTGGGAATGTGCGTCAACGTAGTTTTGTTCGAATTTATTATCTCAAGTGAATCGAGATAACGGGGGTCAACAATAAAAGCAGATCCACATCTCTTGCTGTCATTACTAGGATAAATCTCTGTCATGTTTGCGGCAAAGGAACTTAGATTGGGAGGAAGATTCGTAGAGCAGCTAATATTGGAGGTTGGATAATTGGCACAAATGGGTTGCAGGCATGCACGAACAGGATATTCATCCGTTCGACTATAAGAAAAAGTAGTCAAACTACCGCAACCTACGGACATGAATATATTGTACTCAGATGAGAATAAAAACGGGGTTCCTTCTAAATTGATACTAACCCCATCACTGTCTCCATCTTCCTTTGGGCAATTGAAATAAATTATCGAATTGTTGATGGTAACTGTGCCTCGCAAAACTGAAACATTAAGCAATTGCAGGTTGATGCTACTTATGTAAAGCTTTGGCCCGTCAATAGTTTCATTGCAAGTTACTCTAAACCATTCATTCAAGTAACTTTCGACTTCTATTCCAAATGGATATGGAATATCACTACAACCAGATTGCGAGTAAGTTACTGCTGCTTTCTGGCACTGTGCGGCTGCATAGAGATAAAGAACAAATCAAGTATAAGTACCATGGAGGCTCTTATATTAGGAATTAAATTGCCAATAATTAACTAATTAAATTGATATTCAATCTATACTATATTTTAATTTAAGCAATAGTTTATTTTAGTATACATAATATTATCAATATATTTCAGGCATTGCTGCAACAAGAATTTTTGTAAAAGTGATGACAGTAAGTAAACACTTACGTTCCAAATCACATGGATTCCACTCCAGGACTGCAGGGACATGCGTCGTATCGATGCTTATATTAACATCCATAAGCCAGAAGCTAGTGCTAGTTATGAAAGCAGATGTGCATCTCATGCTCCCTGGCTTAATGACCTTCGTCGCGCTTGCTGTATAGGAAGTGAGATTTTCAGAAATTGGGGCATAAGAACCACTAAACTCGGAAGTCTGGTCGCTACATCTTTCTTGTAGGCAGCTAGCGATTGGATCGGTTAGATTGTTGCGAAAAACAGCAGCCAAATAGCCGCAGCCTACTGATCCAAAACGGTTAAAGCTACTCGAGAAGAAAAATGGACTGCCTTGTAGGTTGGCACTAGCAGGAGAAGTGGTGCCATTGTTTCCTTTACTGTCACAATTTAGATAAATTACCGGATTGTTGACCACGACGGTGAAGTTAGAATCTGACGGATAAAGCATCTCCAAATTGATTCGACTGATGAAAGGCTTTGGCCCATTGGTGGTTTGGTTGCAAGTTACTCTAAACCACGAATTGTAATAGCAACCAGTTCTTATTCCAAACGGGTGCCAAATACGAACACTCCCACATGTTTCATTACAATCAGAACTGGCTGCTCGAATTAGCCATGGTAGCTGCAGGATGAAGTAAAACACCAAGCAAATACCCATTTTCTCTCTTAATTTCTCTCACTTTTGAATGTTTATGAAGATTTTGTTGGGTCATTAAGTCAATAAATATAGGCAGGAGGAGAGTAGAGTATAGCAAAACCGAAGATTCAAAGAAATTTCTTAGCTCTTGCATGGTTAGGCCCACTTTTCTACTAATTAATTTTGACTTAAGAAGCATGCACTAGTAGTCTACCCCTTCCACTTTATCCCTCAAGTAGGGTAAGGGACAATCAATTTCTAACATGTTTGACACGATAAAATTTTTAATAAAAAATTAAATAGGAGGATTATGCGTTTCATCGTATTCGAATTAATTATTTTTGACATAATATTTGAAAAGTTTAAAGATAAATTTAGTCAATAACTTTTACATGTTATATCAAAATGATCATAAGTATATTTTTTAGCCTTTTTTGACCATTAACCTTTGTTTTTTTTTAAATTGTTTTTTCTAACAAATTTGATGAAAGTACAATTAAAAAAAAATTACTGGGATGATGTGCAAACTAAAAATACTGAATGTATGCATTCATTTTGAAACATTGTTTTAGATAATTATGTTTATTTTTTAAAAATTAAGAGTTATTTTTTTAACTTAATGAAATATGAGTAATAAATTATATCCCATTCAAAATATTTCACATCATCCTGTTAATTTTTTTAACGGTACTTTCATCAAATTTACTAAAATAAGTCATTTGAAAAAAAGAATAAATGTTGATGATAAAAAAAAATTCAAAAATACAATTAAGGCTATTTTAACAAAATATGTACGTTAGTGGCCAATTTTTTTATTAAACTTATTTAGAACTATTCATAACTTCTCTTCAACTCATAAATAAAATAATAATGTGCTTAACGCCTCATGTCTTCCTGTATTAACAACAATACCCTTACCAATTAAGCTAAAACTCAATACATGAATTTAAATATTCAAATATATCATATTAATATGAGTAGAAATATTAATATGTAAATTACTATGGTAGTACCTACCTTTTAATTGTTAAATAATATATCCACGAAATATTTTATTATTTGAAACTCATGCAGAGTTATTACACCACTTTCAGCCGAACCAAATATGGCCTTCCCTTTCCACATTTTTGTCAACATGCCAAGATTTTCACCGTCTGTTTCTTTGCTCTTTTTCTTTTTTTTTACTTTGTTATTATCCCTTTCCACATCTTTTTCTTCTCTCTTTTCAAAAACTTTTACAAACCCAGTTTTCCGTTGAATTTTCTAACGAGTTTATCATTATTTATTGTCGCCGACCAACTTCTTCCACTCTCCAAAAATTATAAAAAATAGATCTTCATCTTCTCTCTTTGATATTCTAATTATTTTTTTTTCCTAAATCAACCTCTAAAATAGCAAATCTAATTTTAAAAAGTAAAAACGAATAAAAATCTCAACTTTTCACTTCTATGTCTCTACTGGAGATCATCGACCGGTTTTAGTTGATTGCATGTTTGTGTTTGAGGAAGATGCTGATTTTATGGTCTTCTTTGTTTGCTCGCAGGAGAGAGTGCCCGGTAACCTGCTATTCCTGTTTGGATTGAAAGCTTCGTAAGGTAAGAAAGAGTAATTTTCACTAAAACTCCAACTGGCAATGGAACTGCTGACATATCCTGCCTTGCCCATTTGATGAAGACTTTCCTTCCTGCCTTAGGAAAGAAAGAATTTAGACCTGTTGACTCGGCTTGGAAAGAAGTCGAAACATCGACAACATAAATATGGATTCTACAGTTGGACTTTTTTAAGGACTCGAAATGGCTCGTTAAGTTTTTTTTTTTTTTTTAATTTTTCCGATGAGTTGTGCTCTGGCATTACTATTTCCGGTTGCCTCTTCTTTTATTTCTAATTTCTTCCATAATTTTGCGTTGGGTTTGTTCACTGTTTTAAATGGGGATAAAATAATACATAATTTTATTCGGTAACACCCGTAATAACTTCTTAAGATCCATTAAATAATAGCTATTACAGCCTTGCGTGTAATAAGAGATGAATAGCTCATTCTATGAAATGAGATTCATTCCAACCAAACATTTGTTTCATTGCAGAACATGAAATGAGGCCCCAATAGGATTCCTATTCAGGTGAACCAAACACCGCGTTAGTGTAATTTATAAAAATACTCGATATTCTATCAGTTACCATATCAGTGTGCTATGATATACCGTTTTAAATTTTTTAGTATTTTTAAAATATTTTTTATTATGCATACATGCAAATATAGCTCACTTAAAAATAGATTTGTATAAAGATATTAATTTTAAATTTATTACAGTGAATAACTTAATAAAATGATTATATTTTATTTTTAAAAGTAATCATGAAAAAAGTTATTAAAAATTACTTCTTGCCACAATTTTGTGGACATGCCAACATTCTCAAACGACCAATATTAATGTATCTGTTTCAAAATTAAATGTAAATCGACTTAATTGCTCATTTTTATTTAAGGACTAAATTACTACTAAAATTAAATATAAAGGAGTAAATCACTTAATAGCTCATTTTTTTATTTCAGAATGACTAAATTACGACCAAGTTTATACGACCACGCAAATAAATAGAAAGCTTGTCTAGAAGGAAAAGTCATTGCAGACCCTAAATGAGAAACAAAATTACAGAAAGGAAAATGAAAGATTTAATGCCCACTACAACAAAATTGCAGTTCTAGAGCTAGAAGGACACCTAAACCCACCTGCAAAAATTCCTCATGCATCCATTTTCACTCCTCTGTTTTAATCCGGTTGGCTATTATCGCCTCTATTCATCTGTTACACACCCCACTGAAGCCGGTTGCACATTCTTAATGTACTGAAGGTGGAAAAAAATATGTTCATTTAGCAACCTACTATTAATAATATAAGCAACACATGGTTCTGATGCAAGATTATCAAGCGCTACCTTATGTAAAACACCTCTATTAGCCTTGTAAGGAGGTGGACTCCACTTCTTTCTCCGCTCGTTCAGTTCAGCATCTGTCAGCTCAACGTTGATGGCCCTCTTTTGAACATCTATGCTGATGAGGTCCCCATTTTGAACAAGACCGATGGGGCCACCTTCCTATAAAAGCAAATCCAATATCCAGCATCTAGATATATTAGGGGAGCAGAGCAATTC
This sequence comes from Kokia cookei, assembly GCA_039519145.1. Classification (NCBI taxonomy): domain Eukaryota; kingdom Viridiplantae; phylum Streptophyta; class Magnoliopsida; order Malvales; family Malvaceae; genus Kokia; species Kokia cookei. Next base: position 2,963,214 of record CM076901.1, on the reverse strand, counting down.
TATATGATAAAGACAAATAACCAGAAAATAATCAGGGGCATACCGGTCCTAGAAAAATCCATGTTACTCAAAGTCGGGGTTTACAGCCATTAGGGTGTGCCTAACACTGATATACTGCATCTTTTTTAAGCATTTGCATATAAATGGATGATTATTCCCCAAATCCATATCTAAATATGTGTTGGAATACATATATCAAATGCATCTTTTATGTTAATGAGATTCATTTGGGAAGCATAGAACTCCGGAGCTTTTGCTATCCTACATTCAAGTTGGGAAGCTATTCAGTCAAATGTTTCACACTTTTCACCATTGACAAGTTTTATTCCACTGAAAGTACAAATTAAATTTGTTAACTCTTGTTTATTTTAAAATTTTCAGAACTTTGATTTTGTCAGGGATACAGGATAAGGCATATTTTTATAGCTAAGTAAAACATAAAAGATAACGCAGACTAAAATGCACAAATTTAAACTTCCATTGGAATGCAAAAATTATCTTGCTATTCGAGTGAGAAATGACTGCACCTGTGCTTCAGGGCATATGTGGCCTACAACAAATCCATGTGAACCTCCAGAAAACCTACCATCAGTGAGCAATGCAACATCCTGCAGTATTCACTTGCAGTGTTTGAATAAAATACCAGTTTGAAAGGCACAATAATCACATCAGCAATTACAAAGATCCAATTCAAGTTGAAAGTAAACTGTAGAGACAGTAAAAGGAATGCCCCAAAAGGTACAGGTTTTGCAACGTTTTAGAGACCAATTCAACTATTTGTGCTTCTAAAATCACAGAATTGAGATCTTGCATTTTTGGAAAAAATATAGAATAGCATCTCAGAAGATTAACAAAAAAAATGTAGGTCACTGGTGGCAAGCCACTAGGACTTGAAATCACAATACCTTCCCAAGACCTGCTCCCATTATAGCACTTGTTGGTGTCAACATTTCAGGCATGCCTGGTCCCCCCTTCGGCCCCTCCCCTCTAATGACTACTACTTTTCCCTGGAAATTTACAAAGCATAAAATATTTAGAGTTTAGACAATGCAAATAGATATACAAGGAATGCACATTCAAAATCATTTTTGACTGAAAGGTAAACAAACAAAGCTCATGGTGAAGAACATATGTGCAATACGAAACCCTCAACCTTGCCACTTTAAAATGATCACCTTAAGCACAACAATAAAACTCAGGGTCTCATAGTCATAGTCAATTTTTTTTTTCTTTTTTATAACTTGTATTTATTGAAAAGAGGAGGAAAATCCCGCAACAGAGTCAAACTCAGAGCATACAAGTAAAATGAAGCAGCTTACACATCAGAAACAGAATGCAATTAAAACTTCTCACTCAATTGTTAATAAAAAAAAACTCCACATGGAGATTCCCATTCCTAACTAATTATATAAAAATACTATGCTGCTTGACTCACATACCTTAAAACTTGAAGGATTTTCAGAGATGGCCGCTAGCATAGCTTCCTCTCCTTCAAAGACAAGTGCAGGACCTAAAGAACAATTTTTACAATCATTACATATGGAGGTAGACTAGATTCTAAATTATAAAAAGTTCTGGCAGTACAATTAACATGAAGCACAAAGTTTAAATTAGAAAGAAAGGAATAATAAAAGGGGCACCAGAGAAATAGAGTCCTTCTTTTCCAGTAATTTTTGCTACAGAACCCTCGGGTGCAAGATTCCCTCTTAATATTTGGATGTGCCCTGTTTTCTTGATGGGATTTGACACCGGTCTTATGATATCCTGGAAACGAATTTTGAATATTTATCAAACTAATTGCATTTTCCATTCAACACATCTCGAATTTAATATTTAGAAGGAGCCTAGCCTATTTTTGGTGAAAAATAATTAGTACCACCAACCTGTCCATCAGGAAAATGAGGGTAGCTTTGTGCATTTTCTGCCATTGTCTTCCCGGTCACTAGAGTGGAATTATCATTTTATCAAAAAAATTGAATATTAGAGCTCCAATATTGCAATAAACAAAGAAATGTAGTAGAACCCAAACCGGCATACCAGTTATGCAATCCCCATCTAGATACCCATGCTCCAAAAGAAAACGAATCACGGCAGGTGTTCCTCCAATCTATCAAAACATTATTTTTTTCCCAAGTGTTGAAAAGATAGAATAGACAACATATACCAGGAAAGCTATTAGAGTCATGATTCATAAGCTCTGGAGGAAAAATGAAACTTGAAAGAAACAAATAATTTAGAAGATAAGCAGCTATTTGTACCTTGTGTACATCCTCCATGACAAATTTGCCACTGGGCTTCAAATCAGCCAGAAATGGAACCTCATCACTAACCTTCTGAAAATCATCAAGAGTCAATTCTAGACCAACAGACCTGTCATGAATAATTCCACAACTCATTTCCACAAAATTCCAATAATTTAGACCCAAGGGATATCTGGCATAAATCATTACCTTGCTATGGCAATTAAATGTAACACAGCATTGGTTGACCCACCTAGGGCCATGACAATAACCATTGCATTACGTAAAGATTTCCGGGTGATAATATCCCGGGGTTTTAAATCCATTTTCAACAATTCCAGTAGATACTTCCCAGCCAAATGGCATTCATCCAATTTCAATGGGTCTTCAGCAGGTATTGAAGAGCTTGTCAGGTCGAAAAAGAAAATGTAAGAAACAAAGGCAAAATGCCAAATTCACAAACAAAATGATCCTGTGAGAGCGTAGTTGTACCTATAAGGAAGAGACATTCCCATAGCTTCAATTGCAGAAGCCATGGTGTTTGCAGTATACATCCCCCCACAGGCTCCTGCTCCAGGGCATGAGTTAAGGATAACATTCTTTCTCTGCTCATCACTTATTGATCCACTTACATACTCTCCATAACACTGCATGGCCAATAAAAAAAAAAGTTACAAGGTTATCAAAATACTCGTATTTTCAGATAAATTGTGCCATAAAGGTTATTCTTCACATATTAGCGTATGGTAGACATTTTAATGATATTGCTTGATCTTGACAAATTTCAAACAGTCAGTTGGCCTTATTTTAATCCTCAAAGTCATAAAAACAGGGGAAGAACAAGAGTGAAAAGCAAAAGCAAACTCTGCCCCTCAAGGGTGAGTACCACTTCAGTTCAGAGACAGAGTAAAACCAAAATAAATGTAACAAGAAAGAGCCTAAAAGTTTAACTGTGTTAGCACTAGAGATGAACTAACTGAACTCACTATCTACATCACTCTGACAATACTTCAATTCTCAAACAGAATTTTAGGGTAATAGCAAATAGAAAGATGTGCATTAGTTATTAACAGAAAATGCAAGAGTTCTCCTTTTTTGATAAAATAACTTCCAAAAACAAGGTAAATAGAGTGTCACCCATTACAAACCAAAATAAAAAATAAAGTATAAGAGAAGGCACTCATCTGATATACACCACCATGAGTTTGATTGTACACAAACAATGTCCACATGCAAAAACTCCTCCAATTCTAGAAATGGAGATTTAGCTTTATAAGTTTTATTTTAATATTTAGATTGTAATGCCTTCATATCTACTTACCAAAAATAAACACAGCTCATGGAAAAAACTGCATGTATTTATCTAAGTGTAATTATCTACATAAAAGATCATCATATCCTCGTAATTTCCCAAGTTCCGCACACTAATCCAATAAATTTTATTGCAATTGCCACTCAAAAAAACAAAGAATTAACAGACACCAAGGGTCTGAAAAATGTTAAATTGAGGGAGGCACAGAAACTCCAGAACCAAGCAAAATATCCAGCTAATATGAAGGTATAATGAGAAAGAAGAAATCAACTAGCATAAGAACATTCCTATGGCATATCGTTGTGCTTACCTGGAAGGCAGATACTATATCGTATATATTGCCTTGAAAATGACCGGGCTGCAAAAAAAGAAGTATAAAAATAAATAAATAACTTAATGAAATAGGGAAACACCGCCGAAATTTAGATTAACTACAATTGAAGTGTATTAAATGAATAAATGATGACTATTAAAGGGAGAACCAAAGCAACAGATTGTACAAATTTCATTTAACACATATTACAGCGTGATGGCCTAATATATTTCTGTTTAGAACTCAGAATGTTTAGACTTAATTTTTATAAAACCTATAACAAAATTGCCAGTACACCCACATGGTATACTAAGCCGGGTGCATACATTTTTTTAATGGTGGGTATGCATTGATAAGAAAATTCGTGCATATATAATATATATACTGCAACTTAGACAGAAAACAAGCATTCATTCGAATGAATGCTTTCCACTTTGAAACCAATCCTTGTGGACTTATCTAATGTAACAAGGGTGAAATGTGTATTTGTTTTAAGAATTTTGAAGAGCAGCATTGATTTACCAAACACTTGCAATAGAAAGTTATAGGAGCAAAACTAATAGATATAAAGCCTAAATGAGGCTTTTGCAACTGAAGAAAAAAGAGCAGTTGATCTACAGCAGTTATAGTAGACAAAGCAAAGCAGCAAACCTTGATGGTTCCACCATAAACCATAAGACTTGGCCGATTGAGCCTCCCCATTGCAATAATTGTACCTGGCATCTAAAGAACTAGCTAACATAAGATTGAGATGGTTGTAAAATTGTTAAAAAAAACCAACATTTTTCACATTATAATTTATAAATGTTGAATTTTTCTTGAAACACAAAAGAAAAAAAAAAAAAACAATACTACCACTACATTTGGATAATAAAGCTTACATTTTTATCACAACCAGGAATAGAGATATTCCCATCATACCACTGAGCACTCATAACAGTTTCAATACTGTCAGCAATCAAATCCCTTGACTGCAAACTGAAGCACATCCCTCTCGTCCCCATCGAAATCCCATCGCTGACCCCGACCGTATTGAATCTAAACCCAATCATCCCGGCCTCCTCAACGCCCCGTTTCACTTCCTCCGATAGCTTCAACAAATGCATGTTACACGTGTTCCCCTCGTACCAGACCGACGATATTCCCACCTGGGGTTTCGACATGTCATCTTCCGATAATCCAACACCGTACAACATGGCCTGGGACGCACCTTGTGACTTTGGCTCAGTTATTCTCGAGCTGTATGTGTTGAGCTTTACAGCTGAGGGAGAGGGAGGCTCTGCTGTTACTGTTGCTTGGGATTGAGCGGTAACGCGAAGACATTGACGGCGGATGGGAAGAGCAGTGGCTGGCTTTGTGGCGGGGAGGACGGTGGTTCGGGAGGATAGAAATGTGGCTTGCATGGCTGCTGCTGCGGCGGCGGCGGCGGAAGTGAGGGTTTAAGTTGGGGATTAGGAAAGCTGCAACCCTTTGGTTTGACTGCTTGTAAAAAGTGAAAGTGCTAGGCACATATCATGCTCCTGCTGTACACTTTTATCTATAACGTATATTCAACAAACAAACAAATAGGACCCAGAAGGAAACAACAGCACATCACAAACAAACAAAAAAAGTTTGGCTCTATCTTTTATTTTCTGGGTTAAATTCTGACATTAGTCCCTATACTTCGCAAATGTTGTGATTAAATTTTACTATTAGTCTCTATACTTTTCGAATTGATCAATTTGAACTCTTATACTTTTCAAAATTTGAAATCTTAGCCTTAAGTGATGACTCAACCAGCAGCAGTTAAATGCCATGTACTATGCATACAATTGTTGTATTCTAAGTCCCTATAGTTTTTGACTTTTGAAATTTTAATCTTCACAAAGTGACTATCGTTAATCCTAACTGAATTTTCAGTAAGTAATATGTGTATATAACAATTTGACATGGCATTATACATATTATAATATGTTGTCGCATCAGATTTTGAAAATAACTTAAAATTTAGAAAGTACAGGGACTAAAAATGATCTAATTAAAATACATACACTAAACCCACAACTTTCACAAAATATAAAGACTAATAACAGAATTTGATATCTAAGCTTTTGTTGGTTCAAATTGATACTTGAACTGGACTTTTTTTGATAAATTTGGTACTTAAAATTGTCTAACATATAGATGAAATGAATTTTTTTTTTTTTAATGTTCAATTACTTTTAGTTTAGTTTAGCTTAACTTAATTTAATTTTAATTTAACATAATGAATTTATTTTATTTTGAATTTTAAAACTATTGTTTTTTTTTAATATCCATTCATTAAGCATAGTTCAAAGTACATTTTTTTAACGCAGTTAGGCCATGCTTTAAGCATGTTATCTTTCTTGAATCATTCCTGCCATTAATAGTCAAAGCAATTCCAACTCCTATGAAAAATAAAATTTGAGTATATTATTTTGCGAAATATAAGAAATTCTAAATAAATGTAATCATTCATGTCATTAAATTTCATGTCATTTGTCACTTGTCGATCATACATTAGTTACTTTTGTCCCCTCATAAAAAAAATAATGTTCTTAATGTTTTCGGATAATTTGTATATCATTTGACAAGTTCAAGTACTAAATTGGATTAAAAAAAACTTAGGTACCAAATTAATAAAAAAAACTAAGTTTAGATGCCAAATTGAATAAAAAAAGTTAAATTACAAAATTAAAAAATGTTATATTAAGCCTTTAATATTTATACCTTATTCAAAACATTCATTATAAATTTAATTCTCATAATTAATAAAATAGAATAAAATATACTAACACTATTTTTTTTTTTTACTTGTGCAATGTACAAACTTATTTTATATATTAATCTTAAAAGCCATAAAGATCCGCTCTGATTTTTCTGGAGGTTGGGTATTTTTATATACGGATGTTCCGTTAAGATTGAGGATGATTCGACAGCAACAAGAAGAGTTATGAGAAATCGTAATGAGGAGTGGATCATTGGTTTCAATAGATTCTTGAGAAGTTGTTCAGTTTTTTAAGCTGAATTTTGGGTATTTTGGATAGATTAAATATCTTCATTGATCGTGACTTTGATAATGTGATGATTCAAATTGATAATCTTGAAGTAGTTATAACCATTCAAGAGAGTTCCACGTTAGGATCCAATTCAACTCTCATTAGAAGAATTCTTCAATTATTGTCCCAAATTTCACATTTAAATATTTATCACATACCCAAAACGGAAAATCAGGAAGGTGATAGTCCCACCAATTGGCTCATTCTGAAATTCAAAGATTGCGATTGTTTGTAAGGTCCCCGTTGGGGGCGTTAGACCTTCTATGTAGTTTTTTTCTTGTAATTTCTTTTTTATCACAAAAAAAAAACCATAGAGATGTGTCAAACTTTGAATCTAATAATAAGGTAATAAATACATAAATTTAAATATAATTTTAGGAATGGAACACTTATTTATAAAGGAAGGATAGTTAAATAAGAGTTAGTTTTAAAATAATTTTTTTCTATATTGATGTGATTACATGGTAGTATTTGTTCATATTTTATTAATTCTTTAACAACGCACACACACAGATGCTCGAATCCGAATCTCCTAAAATGAACATCAATAATTATAGGTGATGGTTTATCTTGCACTTGCAGTAAGTTTTCTTCTTTTTTTTTTTCGTGTTTTTTAATTGTTCATGTTAATGTTCATATTCTTATTTGTAGAATATTAGTCTCTTTTTTTTTCATGTACTAAAGGGATATCCCACAAAATCAATGTATTATATTATTTTTATTATATCAAAATCAATTAAATAAATTGTTTTCGACTGTTTTGATATTTTATGAGTTTTAATAGTGAACATGACATCCTTAAACTAACGTCCTCTTTCATTGACAACAATGTTTGTGTCAATCGAGTTAAGACTCAATCGAACTAAAAAATTAAAATTTCGTGAAGTATAAATTATGTTATTTAAAAAGGATTAATTGTTTTATACTCATGTACATAATTAAAATGATAAAGCTTTTGAAATATAAAAATTGTTTTTAGAGTTCTTTTAAAGTATGGTTTATTTAAAACTTTGTTTAAAAACACATGTAACTTTTTATTAATTTATGTATTAATATTACGAACTTTCACTTGAAATAAAATAAATATGGTATTAATGTATCCAGAATAAAACATTTGATAATGGTAAAATTCAACATTTAGCACATTATTTTGCAGGGTTTTTGTTCCATATAAAGGAGGATGTTATTGTAAGTGAGAGTCACGGGGAGTGGCTGGTGGTAGGGGGAGATTCAGATTTTGTTGCTTTAGATTTGTTGATATTACAATTGATTGTTGTTGATTTCTGGAACTTAGGGCTTTCTACTTCTAATGGTTGGTTTTTGTTCCATATAATGTAGGTTAATTAATGATCAAGCTTCTTGTGTTGTATTAATTTTGTTTAACAAATTATCAAAAGAGGAGATTGTTGAAAAATATAGAAACACTAGAGAAGTGTCTGAGGGAGTGATGAACATTATTTGTGAGAGTGCATTTGATTGTAAAATGAGAAAATTATCATCAGGGTGTGATAAATTTAAGGTCATTTGTTGTAACTGTTTGAAGATAATGGATAGTTCTCGCTAAATTAGGCTCTGCGGATGTAGGGAAATCAAACCGTGTAAACAATTTTTGTGTCCCCTATTTTTTTCCTGTTATCGCAGTGTATGAAGGAGTGTCTACTTCCTTAGCCACTCCTTTCAAGCACCTAGCTTGTTTCTCAACAAGTGTTTCGATCTAACATTTGGTATTAGAATTTGTCACTTAACGTAGTTAATGGAGATTCTTAGTGTTTCTAGATTCAAGTTATTTGAAGGTTCATTTACTTCTCGTCCTCCTATGCTAGAGGATAGCAATTATGCATATTGAAAAGCACGCATGAAGGCATACATTAAATTCCTTGATAAAAAGGCTTGGCGAGTTGTACTGACTGGATGAGAGCAACCCAAAATAGATAATGAAAATGGAGGGGTTGTTAAGCTAGAAGTTCGGTAGGCCACTGATGAAGAAAAACTGGTCAATGCAAACTCCAAAGCTCTATATGTCATCTTTTGTGGAGTTGGCTTGCAAAAATTTAAGAAGTTCACTAAATGCAGTATAACTAAGATTGTTTAGATATCTTAGAGACTACTCATGAAATAGCATCTATTGTAAAGCAATAAAAAATCCTCGTGTCACCATAATAAACTACCCACATCAGCTTGTCCTCTTAAACCTTGTAATATATATGTCGAAACGTTTTATTTTTGAGAAAAACAAACAAGTCTCGAACAATATTTTAAAAATCAAAAAATGGGTATAATAAAAAATAGGAGTCACCACCAATCTTTTATACGATGTGATTGGATCACCACAAAACGTTTAAAGTCCGTTTTGAAAAATATCTTGATCTACGAAATCTAGAAAATAGGTTCGGGAGTCGGTTACATATAAGGAAGGATTAGCACCCCCGCACGCCCAAAATTTGTACCACATTGATTACTTTCGGGTCTCGGTTTGTTAAACATTTGAAAACTCGAGTAAAGCTTAAAATACAACATTTTTTAAAAAGACTTTGCATGATTTTCAAAAATACCTTCTGAAGAAAATTGTCCGTATATTTCGAATTTCTAAGAGAACTGGAAGTCGTGTCCAACATGTTAGTGCACTATGTTCTCGGACTTTCGAAACCGATGGATGCTTTGAAAGACCTTAAGGAGGATATTCGATCGCGTGACTTATACGAAAATTACACCCTGCACGTTAGGGCATGGTTTTTCGCAGTTTTCACACAAGCAGACATTGCCTCGTTTTTGTTTTAAAATTATATATATATATATTGAGAACTCGAAATTTCGTATTACGTTTAAAACACAATCCTCGGACACATGACTTAAAAAGGTTTGAAAAAAAGATGCCCGTCTGTTTCAATTTTCGTGGAGAATTGAAGCCGTGGACAACACGTTAGGGCACGACATTCTCGGAATCTTGAAGTTAAAAGGCATTTAAAAAACTTGGAAAAGGATATTCGATTCGTGTGAATTATACAAAAAATCACACCTGACACTTTAGGGCATGATTTTCCGAAGTTTCCACACGAAAAGGACATTGCCTCGGTTTTAAAGATTTATAAAAATAATTTTGAAAACAAACATGTAATTTTAAATACAAATGAGCAGTTAATAACGAAGATTAAGCAACACGAAACAAAATAATTAAGCAGGTAAACAAATTCATAAAAAGAAATCAAACATAAAATTGATAGAACAAAATGTGATAGAATAATAAAATTCTAAGTATGTATATTGAAAAAAGAAAGGAAAAACAAAGCAAACGAGATTAAATGCAATTTTTGGATACCCGAGGTAAAATGTTAATTTTCGGAGGTTCAGGGGTATAACAGTAATTTTTAGACACTTGGGGGTAAAATGATGATTTTTGGAAGGTTCGAGGTCAAAAATGGAATTTTTGGACATTTGGAGGTAAAATGGTAATTTTTGGAAAGTTGGGATCAAAAATGAAATTTTTGGACATCTAGAGGTAAAATGGTAATTTTTGAAAATTTCAAGGGTTAAAAATGGAATTTTCGAACACTCGGGGTTAAAATGGTAATTTTGGAAAGTTTAGGGATTAAAAAGGAATTTTTGGAAGTTTAGGGGTAAAATGGTAATTCTTGGAAAGTTCAGTGTCAAAAGGGAATTTTTGGAAAGTTCAAGGGTCAAAATATGATTTTTGAAAAGTTTAGGGGTTAAAATGTAATTTTTGGAAAGCTTGGGGTCAAAATGTAATTTTTGAGAAGTTTGGAGGCCAAAATATGATTTTTGGACAATTCAGGAGCCTTCTGGGCAATAAAACCAAAAAGGGTGACACGTGGTAGCTTCTCAGGCGTTTTGAAGTCAAAAGATTGATTTGAAAATCATTTAAAATTTGTGGAGCCAATTTAAAATAAAACAAAACTTGATTTAATGACGAAATTAAAACAAATTAAAAATAAAAGGAACCATTTGCAAAATAAACCAAAAGATTAACATGTGGCAACCTTCAGGGCTTCAAAAGGGTTAAAGGACTAAATTGAAAAAGAATAAAAATTATTGGGTAAATTTACAATTAATTAAAAATATAAAAGGACTAAATTGTAAAAATAAAAAAAAAAGCAGAAGGATCCTGAGGTCAGAACGAGTCGAGTCGGATCGGGCTAGGTCAAAACGGTACCGTTTTGGCACCATATTTCCCACCCCCAAAACGCTACGTTTTGCAATGATTATATATATTAAAAATTTGTTTCAAAAAACATTTCTTACCCCCTTTTTAAAAAAAACTTTTTTCCTTTCAAAAAAGCTCTCAAGCTCCCTTTTGGCCGGCCATGGATCTTCGGTCATCCGCCGTGGCCTCAAAGCCACGCGTTACACTCGTCGTCGTCGTCCTACGACGCCGCGCGCCATCGTATATGGCCACCGGTAAGTAAAAAAAAAATTCCTTTTTACTTAAAACCTCTAAATCTGGGTTTTAAACTTATGGATCTGAGTTTTTAGTTCATTTTAAAACCCAAGTCTAGGTTTTCATGCATGAAATCATACCCAGTTTTGAAAATATTCCAGTTTTTGTTTCTTTTTTTTTTTTTAAATGAGAAATCGGTTTCTAATTCATCTTTATGCTTTCCCTTTTTAAAAGGATTAGATTTTCATTTTGTTTTCGATTCTGTTGTACCCTGTTTGAAAATTTTTAAATCCTTGTCCTTGTTTCATTGCAAACCCGTACACGTTGAGGCATGAGCGATATTCGAAGGTGAGAAGGTCTCGACGATGATAGCAACAACGCAATCAAAAGGACGTAACCTTATCTACCCTTTCAACTCTTTTTACTTATTATTATTATTATTATTAAAGTCATTATAGTTAATGCACATTAAAAGTAAGTTTCGAACTAATAAATGATAAATGGTGGTATAATAAATAATAAGTATTAATAAATATGTACAGACAGACAGATAATGCAAACAGTTTGAAATTTAAAGGGTTAGTATTAATGAATGGATGCTTACTGGTGGATGTATACTTTGTTTGGTATTCTGCTTTCTCGTGCTATTAGTTGATGTTTGCTTGGTTTCAGATATTGCTTGTATCTCCTGTTGCTTCGGGTACTGATATTCTTCCTTAATAGCGCACTATTTGTATTGATCTTTGATAAGTATAAAAAACAATGTTTAATTCAATTGCTCCTCACAGAGGGTTTGTAACTTCCTTTACGAAAATTTGAATCTGACTTTATAGCCTACAAAACTATCATTACAATCTGTTTTTCATTTAAAACCTGTCTTGTTCTTTTGCATGTTCGACTGTGAAGGCTGGTACAGAGGGCGGTGACGGTGGCAGTGGCAAGTTGCTGGTGGTGCAACTTGATGCTGACGTGGCATCCTCTGAGTGGCTGAGATGGAGGTGGCAGCAGTATCAGTTGTAGCAGATTAGGTCTTCTGTTTAGGATAGGGTTTAGGCCATTTGAAATTGAGCTAATTGGGTTTAAGGTTAATTGGAATTGGGTTATTTGAAATTGAGCCCAATTGGGTTATAATTTTGGACATTTGTAATTGGGCCCAAGTGGACTTATATTTGGACATTTTAAATTTAATTTAATTTTAAGTTTAAAACCATTTTAAATTTAACTAAATTTAAATTTAAAACAAATTTAAATTTAAATTTAATTTCAAAAATAAATTTAAAATCAATTTAAACTTAATATAAATTTAAAATCAAAAGTTTAATCCAAACCCGATCAAAATTGTACTCCAACAAAATTTCAAATAAATCATGGTTATTTAATAAAATTTGTACTAAACTTAAATTTTGATATCAATCAAACCTTCATTTTAACAAAATTTTTTGTTATTACACTACAAACTCAAGTGATAATTTTCACCTACTTATTTTAGTAATAATGTTCAGCATTAATAATTTATTTTTTATACACACATAAAACTATTCATAATCTCTCTCTAACTGTTAAATTAAAATATACTTGAAACTGATGATTGAGTTTTAGCTCTATTGACATGGGCATTATTACCAATATAAGAGGACATAAATTCGAGTGCGTTAAAACGCATTATCCTCCTTTTTAAGAGGTGGAAAGAGAGACATTATATTAAAAAGAACAGATATGATCATATTATTAATATATATAAACTGTTTTTGACTTAATCAAGACTCATTCATTATATCTCCAACAACCTAAGTTTGATTATGCATATAACTCGTATAAATATATAGTATTGACTTAGTTTGCCGATGCAATAACTTCTGAATGGTTCAAATTCGACTGTGAGTCCACAATGTTTCTTTATTCTAATTAAAAATGAAATATTAAAATATGGCATTATCGAAATGTAGAAGAAGACGGGAATGCACAAATCACCCAAAATGTGTTAATTAATAGTGTGATGACTGCATGTAAATACATTACAAAATCCGACAGAACTTGTGTTACCCAACATTTGACCATTTAAAATAGGGAAAAACAAACCACAATGAACCCAAAATAATCATGCCCCCATGCTCCCAAATTTGACTACTCCCAATCATATATAGATTAACAGTTTGAAAATGATACAATCATACCCCCATTGCTTTCACATTTTGACTTAGTCCAAAACATATAGATTAACACCTTTTCATATTTTTAGAATTGAATATTTGTTGAGATGTTAGCTAGGATAATAATTCGGTTTTTGGATTTGGATATTTGCGAATATTTAATTTAGATATTGTAGATTCGAATATTTTATTCATGACGAGTTCAGAATAAATGTGGATAGATATTTCAAATGTTTATTATTTGAATTTACATTGCTTATTCAGATAGTGGATTAGATTCAAATATTCGAATTTATTCCATGCAGAATGCTTACGAATAACCAATATTATTTTCTTAACACAATTTTCTCTTAAACCAAAAACAATGTTGAAGCCCAATTTTGATCGGGCTTAAACTTTGGGTCAAACTTTTAATTTCAAGTTTAGATGGGTTTTAGATTCATTTTTAGAATTAAATTTACTCTAAATTTAAATTTAAATTCATTTTTTAAAATTTAAATTTAGTTTAAATTTGAAACAACTATAAACTTAAATTTAAAATCAATTACAAATGAAAGTCCAAACTTTAAATGTCCAGTTACAAGCCCAATATCAAATTGGGCCAATTACAGACTCAATTTCAAATAACCCAAAGACTAGCCCAATTACACCCAAACAGACACAAACTTAAACAAAAAATTACATCACTAAGTCAAAGGCAGCAAGTTGCTACCAGCCACCTTCCATCCCAGCCAACCAGGGCCTGCCACGTCAGCACCGACAGTGCGACCAGACTCAACTTGCTTCTGACACAGCCACCATCTTCACCAGCTGCTTCAACCGCCACTGTGAACCTGCAAAAGAGAGGACATGCATTTATTTGAGAAGGACAAAACAGAATCATTGTAACTCTGACTATAAAGCCAGATTCATTTTCCTTCGTAAAGGTTACACACAGACTATTAGTATTGCAAATCAATACAACAAATAGATTCCCAAAGCATTTACAAATCCAAATAAGAAAAAGGTTAGCAAGCAGAGGTATTCAAACAGATAGGGCATAAGACCACAAGAAACAGAGGCAAATCAGATTCACAACACTTGGGCATTAAGGCATCCAAGTATTCTTAATAAATGTTCACCACCATTTATGATTAAAGTTTTCATTTAAAACCTTGTTCAGTTTCAATACATGCATTCAATACTCACTATTGTCATTTATCCCTTTTTATTTCCAAAACGTTTCAATAATTATTAATAATATTAATAATTGTTTCAATAATAATAATATTAATGACATCATTTTTTTCTCAATACTCATTAATAATAATAAATGTTTTGATAATAATAATATTATTAATAATAATAATTAATAAAAAAAAGGGAAACTAAAAGTCAGGAAGTCACTCCCCTTTCGATCTGCCTTCGTCGCCGTCGTCGGAGCGACGTCGACCCCCGTCGAACGTCGCTTGCACCTCATCGCATATGGATCTGTATAGAAATACAGAGATTAATGAAACTTTAGAACCAAAAATCAATAATAAACGAAAAACAGTTTAAAAAAAAATAGGGAGTTTTAAAGAAAGGTTTCAAACAAAAAAGAGAAAAAGGAACTGTTTTTTACCTACGACGGAAGCGCGTGGCGCGTGGGAGGAAACGCGGCGACGGAGACACGGTCGGACCGGCGCGCGTGACCAGGCGCGACGATGACGCGCAGTCGCGGATGGAAGAGTGTGGCGGCTACGCGCGACGGACGGTGACTGGACTGACCGACTGGAGCATGGTCGGCCATGGAGGGGGAAGAGGATTTTTTTTGAAGAGGTTTGGGTTTTTTTTTGAAAAGGGGATAAAAATTATTTTTTTTCTGAGAAATGGCCTATTTATAGCCATCCAAAATAGGTGTCGTTTTGGCATGACTTCAGAAGGCTCAAAACGGTATTATTTCACCTAATAACCCATGGTCGATCCGAAATCTGACCCGACCAAGGATCCGTGTGTTTTTTAAGGAGAGGTTATTTATGCGTTTGATCCTTTCACTTTTTCTAAAATTTTCAATCAGGTCCTTTTTGCACTTTTAATTAATTTTAAATTGGCCCAATGATTTTCATGGTTTTTCAATTTAATCCATCGGCCTTCTTAAAAGCACCAGAAGCTGCCACGTGTCATATTTTGGTTTACTTATACAAATAGTCCCTCTTATTGTTAATTATTTTAATTTCATCCTCAAATCGAGTTTTATTTAATTACAAAATTGACCCAAAAATTTTTCATGGGTTTCAAACTAGTCCTCTGACTTCAGGATGCCTGAGGGGCTGCCACGTGTCACCTATTTTTGGTTTTATTGCCTTGGAGGTCCCTAAACTATCCAAAAATCTCATTTTTACCCCCGAACTTCCAAAAATCCCATTTTTTACTCTGAAACTTCCAAAAATCCCATTTTTACCCTCGAACTTCCAAAAATCCCATTTTTGACCCCAAAACTTCTAAAAATTACCATCTTGCCCCCGGGTATCTGAAAAGTCTCATTTTCAACTCCGATTGCAACATTCCTCTTTCTCATCAATATTTACATTTAATTTTAAATTATTATGCAAATCGTATCTTTTAGATTTTTCGCAAATAATTTGTCTTATTATTTATCTTACTTCGCGTTATTCAATATCCATTATTAACTTTTTATCCATACTAAACGTGCATGCTTGTTTTCAAAATTGTTTTTTTCATAAAAAAAAATTTAAAATCGAGGCAATATTCTTTTATTTCGAGTTTCGAAAACTTGCGTCTTAACTTACTAGGTGCAATTTTTCTTCAAATCGAAATAATCAAATACCCTTAATCGAGGCAATGTTTCCTTATCTTCGATTCTGAAAATTTGCGCCTTAACTTACCAGGTGCAATCTTTCATCAATCGGGATAATCGAACATCCTTTTCCCAAAATCCAAAAAGTTCCATGAAGGAAAACTCGTTATTTCTGGGCCCTGAAATGTTATGTCCTAACTCACTGGACGTAACTTTCCTCCTCGATCACTTTGAAACAACGGGATTTCCATACAAATTTGTTTTCTTCTAAACTTAACTCATGCATTCAAGGATCGTGTTTTAAATTTTATTCGAGCTTATTAATGTTATAAATTAAGACCTGAAAATAATCAATACGGTACCAATTTTGGGTGTATGAGGGTGCTAATCCTTCCTCATGCGTAACCAACTCCCGAACCTGCTTTTTTGGATTTCGAAGACTAACATATTTTCAAAACGGTTTCTTTAAAAGCGTTTTGTGGTGGTCCAATCACACCAAGTAAAAGATTGGTGGCGACTCCCATTATTTTTTTATTTTGAAATAATTTTCGAAACACGTCGTTTTCCAAAAAGGGATGGTTTCGACAAACAATATATATTATTAATATTAATTTGTGTGTAATTTGTTAAATACAATTTGGGGATGGGTATTTTTTTTTTCGAGTTTTAGGGCTGTTTAAAGAAAATTAATTATGAATTTTATCATATAAACTTTAAAATTTGAATTAGATACTGAAAATTAACTCATTACTTCCAAGTACCAAAATGTATAAATATAATAAGAAATTATTTAAATTTATATATATATTTTTAAAATATTAAGTTTGAGAGTTGTATTAGTTTGGATTTTTACTTAAAATATGGAAATATTAAAATTACTTTTTAAAAGAATTTTAGTATTATTTTCAAAATAAAACTTACAAATTAATTTTTGAACTTACAAATACTTTCAAAATTAGTATTTTTCTCAATAATACAGAAATAATTATTTAAACTAATGCAACTCCTAAATATTTAATATTAAAAAAAATCATTATAAAAAAGTATTTAAGGAACAATTTAATATTTAATATTTATTTTTGCATTGTTGATATAAAAAAGTTGGAGAGAAGGAGTTGTAGCTTCTTTTCCATTTAAAATGATATATATAAATTTAATTTAATAAGTGATCGAGAATTCGATTCATATTTTCAACATAAAACAATTTTAAATCTTGGGAAAATCAGACAATGACAGGATTCAATGTTCAATGTTTTAACCAAAATTATGGTGTGTCAATGGCGTCCCATTTCAACTGTATTAACTACTCTGTTGAGTGACAGCAGCTAATGCCTAGTGGGCATTCATCTTCGCATCATAAACTGCAATGATACACTGTTGTCCATCTTTTTCACCTTGTCTGAAACACTAGAAGATTCTCTTGGCTGGTTGCAATAAATGGGGGGATCCCAAAAAAAAAAATTCTTTTGGGACAGAGATGAATTATAATTTTTTTAATTAAAATGTAATTTTATTAATATATTAATTTGTAATTTTATAAATTTTAAGAGTATTAAAACACATATTTACTTGTCTCACTCATCTACGCCCCTATGCTTATGACTTATTCATATTTAGATATTTCTAATAACTTAAATATGTTAAGAGTTTGATAATTAAAAAAAGTTAATTATTTACAAGCATTGAACTGAGTAATTAATTCAATAATTAAATTTTTTCAACTTAATTAATTAATTAATCAGAATAAATTTGAAAAAGAATCTATATATAAACACAATCGAACTTAAATCGGAATACTTTAAGTTTTAAAACTTCGGTCTTTGCCAACACAACTAAGGCCTCATTTACAAAGATATTAGACAACATAGGGATTTGTTTACAAATTAATAATAAAGAGTTAATATGTTAGACTATTTTAATAAAACGTCATGAACAAATGATAACTATTAAATTCATTAAATTATATTATTCTATTTTCAAAATTTAATGTACAAAATATATTATCGCAAAAAATAAAAGGTCAAATAAGCAAAATTTGACCTATTATCTCCCCTCCTTATTTGTAAGTTGTAATAATATATGCATGCAAAAAAATTCTAAATATCTACGAGGAATTAAAATTGGAAAATATATATTGATGTCTTTCAATGAATTTAAGTGATTTTAATATGAATTTGTCGTTTTGAATTTGTAAGGTCTTTTTTTTTTAACTTAACAAGCGGTTTCAGTGGTAAAAAGGATGTTGTTCATCCTAAGAGACTCGGGTTCAAGCACTTGTGTATGCAAAGTGTGTGTACCTTGTCAAAAGATTACAAAAAGTATAAACAGATAATATCATGTAATCATACTAATATATTAAAAAAAAATTGTCATACACTTATTTGATACGGATTCAAATCATGTAACTTCATCCCTTACATTTAATATCTTATAGAAAAGGCAGAATGATTTATTTGGCCCTCCAACTTTACAAAAAAAATATTTTGATCCTCCATTTAATTTTTTACTTCTTTTAGTTTTTAAAATTGCATGATTTGTTAAATCACTTAAAAATGAATGGAAAAATTAATGTCTATTAACTTTACTGATGTGACATCTATGTGTATGTCACGTATATGCCACATCAACAATTATTTTTTTAAAATTAAAAATATTTTATAATATTTTATATTTTTTAATAATGTATTTTTTGAAATTTTAAATATTAAAAAATTAATTATTGACGTTACCACATAGATAAATGTATTAAGCGGATTCAACCGACACAATAAAAAGAACGTACAAAATTAAAAACATGCAACAAAAATATCTTCTTTTAACGTAAATAATGTTCACTAATAATAATAATAAAAGAAACGGTAAATAATTAAATTACGTAAGTTTTTCAATAAATAATTATTGTCGGTTTAAGGTTTATTCCACTCCATAAATTATTGCACAAAAATTAAAACATGCAGCAAAGGAACATTCTTTTTGTCCGTTTAATGTTGTAAAGAAATTGTAAAATATTACCCTTTGACTGTAGAGAAAACTTCAAACCTCCCTTGATTTTACTTTCCAATGCAAGAATTAAAAGAAAAAGAAATAATGTAAATATTTCTTTTCTTTTTTTACCCTTTTTTATAATTTGGATTTAGCTTTTGAGTTGAAATCAATCAGCTTTTTATGTGGTATTTCAAGAGACCAGAATCATTTACAGCGGTAAAGAAAAAAGTAAGTTCTCTTCTTTACGAATTTGATTATTTCTCGAGAAATTTTCCCTTTTTTTTTTCTTTTAATGTATGAGTTTGATAATTTGTTTATGCATGTCGTCTTTTGTGTTTTTTTATTACTCAGTGCAACATAAATTAATCAAAATTTTCTATATCACTATAGTTTGCTTTGATTTGATTATATAAAATCATTTAATCATTTTTCCTTTTTAAAAAAATAATGAATTCATGAAAGATTTATTAAGTTTTAAGAGGGAGAGGATAAAGGATTATGGTAGTCGATATCGTATTATATTTTATTTTGGTTAAAGTTTCGATCATTTTGATGTGTTTTGGTTCATTTTGATTAATATAAACTTATATCGATGTGTACTAATCCTTACCGGTTGAGATAATTTTTTTGATATTTTAAATTAAATTTTTAATTTTTTACCTTATTTATTTAAAATTGGTAGTTATTAAATTCAATTATCAAACCTAATTAATAATTTTAAAACTTATATTTACATATCAATATATTTATATAGATATAGGTATAGATATAATTGAGATACATTTGCACGTATATATAATATATAATTTATTAAGAAATTAACAATTAAACTATAAATCTATAGATAGAAAAAAATATTTAAATGTACATATTGTTACTTATCAAGTAACTAAAAATTAGGCCATATATGTATGTGTCAAAAATATTTAAAAATATCGATAAATTTAAAACGATATGTCGAAACATTATGTTACCAATACCAAAATAAAATGTGCATCAATTTGTCCAAATGAAGAAAATATGAAGGTATAATGATTTATTTAGCCATCCTTATTAAAAAAATAATTTAACCCTCAATTTAAAATTTCACTCCTTTTAACGTTTTTTTTTTTTTAATCAAATCACCCATAAGGATGGATTACCATGTGGATGTCACATAAACAGTTAATTATTAAAAAAAATGAAGTTAATAAAATTATTTAAAAAATTTGTAAAAAATAAAAAATATTATAATTTTTTTTTAAAAATTAAAAATATCAATTGTTGATGTAACGTCCACATAAGTTAACACATTCATTGACTTTTCTATTCATTCTGGAGTGATTAGATAAAAACGCACACAAATTCAATGTTTAAAAGAGACAAAAATTAGATAAATGATTAAATTGAGTTTTCTTATAAAATTGAAGGGTTAAATAAGACATTATACCTGAAATGAAATAAAAAGTAAATGAAAATACGGGTTGGAATGCATTTATATTTCTTAATGTTTAAAATATAGAATATAAAATAGAAGCTTTAAATGGTTTTGCTTTCAAGGATTTAAATCCATTCATAAATGCATTTCAATAGCTTTAGTAGAAGAAAGAAGAAGAAAAGGGTAGACGGTTAACTCAATCTAATTAGTATCATTTTCATGCATTACCTACCCAAACAATAAAGGGAATAATATCCCTACAAAATACTGGTATCAATGTGATCCAATGGCTACCCTTCCTTGCCCTGCTGCCCCAA
The DNA here is from genome assembly GCA_039519145.1 of Kokia cookei. Classification (NCBI taxonomy): domain Eukaryota; kingdom Viridiplantae; phylum Streptophyta; class Magnoliopsida; order Malvales; family Malvaceae; genus Kokia; species Kokia cookei. Next base: position 2,942,246 of record CM076901.1, on the reverse strand, counting down.
CGAATTGTACCCCTTGACCTTGTCAGGGAAATTAATATGCCTACTCCTTGATGTGCTACTTGACATTTTTTTGGGATTAACTTATTATTTTTGTAAAATTCGATTGTGGATATTTATTTTTTTATAAAATATCTAAAACTATTCATAGTCTCTTTCCAATCCTTAAATACGAGGATAATACGTTTCAATACACTCGAACTCACATTCTCCTATACTAACAATAATATCGAAGCCAATCGAACTAAAACTCAGTCATATTTGATCTAATTTTCATTTTATTTTATAATAATACACGAAATAAGTACAATATTAAATGAAAATTAAATTAAATTGTAATTAAAACGAAATTTAAAATACATAAATACTTCAAATTAACAATATTAAACGTACTATAATTATTTATCATTGTGTTGTTATCAATTGCACATATTGATATAAAAATGTATAAAAATACATTAAAATGAAATTATAATTAAGTGATAAATTTAAAGTTTTACTAATCCAATTGATGCAGATTCAAATTCTACTATATGCATAATTTTAATGACCTTATTAAGGACACAAACTCAATAAAATATTTAATAAATAATATAGAAAATTAGAAAAACATGGACCGCACATGCTACTTACTTCAAGTCTTCAATTAATGTATGTTAGGTTAAAATATGCTAATATAGTTCCTTTATTTTTTGAAAATTAGGAACTTAGTTATTGTATTTGTATTTTTAGGAATTTAGTCTTTTTATTTTTTAGATTTTAAATTTTAGATTCAACTATTAATTATTTTAAAATATTTTTATTAAATTCAGGTTAATTGCAACATATTTTTTGAATTACATGGTTACGGAGTGAATAATTTTTTTTATTTCAAAATGTCACAGCAATAAATTTAGCAAAAAATTAACTGTGTTAACAATTAGACTTTAATTTTGAAATTTAAAAAATAAAAAATTAATTTCTTAGAAATACAAATATATGGGCTAAATTCCTAATTATATATCTTGTATAAAAAACTTAATAATATATGTATTTAATTGAATGGTATATTTTCTTTTTATATTATTATAAAATTCACAATTGCATAAGACTAAATTAAAATTTTAAAAAGAACCCATTAAAAATAATAATTTTTTTAAAAAAACAATGTCTAACCTTCTTGAATGATATTTTCTATTTTTTTAGATAAAGAAAACTAGTCCACTTTTTACCTAAAAGTCCCAATACTTTTTTTTTTTTTTTGAATAATACAGTCCCAACAATTTAAATGCACAAGTTCTTAACAAATAATATAAAAAACTAAAAGTCCCCAAAATTTTAATGCATTTTTTCTCAAAAAATAAAATAAAATAAATGAAAAATATCTTGCCATATGATTGATTAAGATGTCAATGATTGATATCTTATCACTTAAACAATAATAGTAACCTCTTTTTTTTTGTCTTTATTTAACAATGTATTTTACTTAATTTTTATTCTTCATACGCATTAAATTTGTCAAAATTTTATTTCTAAGAAAAATCTTGTCACAATCAAAAGCAAAGTCAAAAATAATAGGAGTCAAATTTAAATTATAATTTTTACGATAGTAATAATGTAATTTTTAAAGAATTAAATCAAAATTTTATCATTTTTAACGGGATTAAAATGTAATTTTACTTTTACTAATTTAAATTTTTAAAAATTTAAAGTCTAAAAAGAAGTTTTTTCATTTTAAGAGGGGTCAAGGCTCCTGCCAGCCTCCTGGATTCGCCTCTGATCAAAACTTAATTCATTCGGTCCAAATTAATTAACTCGGTTGCATAGGTAGATATGAATTGATTTTTTTTTTAATTTTTAATTGAATTAGTATCACGAATTAAATAAAAATAAATTTAATTAAAAAATTAAAATTAATTTAAACCTTAATAAATTTAGAAAAAAAAATTACACAAATGACAATCATAAAAAAATAATTTCGTTTTATTTTTCATGATACAATCTCAAAAAATCAAGTTGTAGAAAACCGATCCATGGTTGGTTTTTTCCAACACTAATGACAAGCATAAAACCATAGATAGCTAAAATGTGGCAATTTGCTGCTTTTATTTATTGTTGTAATGTCTTATTAGTCTGCTGTTTATTTTGGGTAAATTACACTAGAAGTCAACCAATTATGAAAAATTATAAAAATGTTCATTCAATTATTCGAATTTATCTTTTTTGATCACCAACTAATTAACAAGAAAATGAAAACCCTCAAAAAGTTCAAGATAGTTGAGTGATCTAAAAAAACAATTGAATAATTGAATGACAATTTATAATTTTTCATAGTTAAAGGACTAGAAAATAAAGAAAACATAATTGGGTGACTATTAAAAAAATTTACCCTTTTGAAATTGTTGTAATGCTGTTCGTTTTTGAATTTAGGTGTTGGGGGGTTTGTTTTGAGATTCATCTAATTGGTGTGGAGTGGTTGGTAGGTTGTATGGTGCTGATCATTTTAGTTAATTTTCTGTTTTTCTTTTCTTTTCTTTTTTAAAAAAATATATTTTTAGTCCGTGCCTTTTGATTCCACAAATCAAATTTAAAAATAAAATCATTACAAGTTGGTCCAAAGTAGTATTCAATTCCAAAAAATATATAAATATCAAAGGATTTTAATTACATCCGAATTCATCGATTGAGTATTAATTCGATTGGCATGGACATTATTGTTAATATACGAGAACACAAGTTTGAGTAAACTGAAATTCATTATGTTTTTATTTATAAGTTGGAGAGGGATTATATATAATTTTCGGTATTATACTAAAAAGAATAAATATGATCAGGGATTGTTAAAAAAAATAGACCTTAATTTTTTTATAATTTTTTAAATTTTTATTAAATCTTCAAAACTTAATTTTTAAAAATGATTGTTTGGCAAAAATATTAAGCGGAGAGAGATCGATAGCTGCACCAAACTCCAACGACACGTGCCTGCTAGTCTCAACAAAGTGAGTCGTAGCATCGTTTACGCACGTGAATCTCAGCTACCTCTCTTCTTCATCTTATTTATAGGAACCAAACTCTTTAGCGAACTTCAATCAAAACATTTCTTCTTATCACCCTTAGCCGCCACCACAACCGCAGTCAGTTCCTCTGCCATTGTGTAGTACTAACTCTTGGGTTGTTTTTTTTTTCTCCTTTTGTTGAAGCTTTAAAAAAATGGTGACAGTGGAGGAAGTTCGTAAGGCACAACGCGCCGAAGGCCCGGCCACCGTGTTGGCGATCGGCACGTCGACTCCACCGAATTGTGTGGATCAGAGCACGTACCCTGATTACTATTTCCGTATCACAAATAGTGACCACAAGACTGAGCTGAAAGAGAAATTCAAGCGCATGTGTAAGTCTTCTTTTTATTATCTTTTTTCCTGAGAATATATATTTGTTGAAGAAATTTAGCTTATTTTTGGTGTTTTGTACGTCATTTTTGCATGAAATGCGCATGGCTGTATACCATTTTCATGCATAGAAATAAAAAGGTAACTTTTTTTTCATTTCTTTTTATTAGGGACGAGTTTCTTAGGGTTAAATTCTGCTGTCAGTCCCCGTGGTCTTTTTTCTTTAGTTAGTTTTTACATAAGATCGTTCGTTAAAATGAATTCTGCAATTTTTTAAAAATAAAATATTTACTCATATGATGAATTTAAATTTATGTGAAAGTCAGGAAAAAATAAAAAGATATTGGTTTTCATTTATTTTTTCTTTTAATTTTTTTTATTTAGCATCACGATTCCTAATATTTGTTTTCTGTTTTTTGCTTCATTTTGTTTTCCTAGAACATTACAATTCAAGATTTAAAATAAAAATTTTACATAATTAGGTAAAAGTATTATGAAACTCATGTACTAAGAGTTAGATTACATTTTTGCTCCCTCTACTAAAAAATATATAAATTAATCATTGTATGTTGATCAAATAGCAAATTAGTTTTTTCTAGAAAATTTTTTATTAATTTGTAAAGAAATAGTGACTGATGAAATAACCAAATAATAATGACACGTGACATGTCACGTGCAACTCATTGTAACATACATAAATTAATTTCCCATTTTTTAAATAGATACAATCAAATCTCTAATACAATATCATTTTTAGAAAAGGACCGATTAGATAGAATTATATTTCATAATGAAAAACTTTAAGATGCCTCATAATAATAGTTTAATAAGACAAAACTTTAAAAATATGTTTCATAAAATATACTGCTTGGTTCACTTCGACCGTTTTTCGATTTTAGAAATATAATATTTTATGTATTATTATATTAAAATATATTAATATTATATATATTTAAATATAATATGCTATATCATATATTATAATATATTATTATTTTTCTTTTTATAATACTAAATTACAAAATTATTAGGAAAAATGATGAATTGTGAATATAACATTTTCTTTTACTAATTCCACGTTTATGCAAAACCTTAAATTGTCTTTTTCGTTGCACTTTTTTGTGCCTTTTGTCAATTTCAGTTGGTTATGAAAAAGATAGACATAAAAATAGTTATTATTATAAAAAAAAAGACAAGAAATATTTATTGCTTTAAACTGAACCGGCAGGTCAGCCGGCAACCAACGACAAAGAGTAAAAAGTAAAAAGCAAAAAAAAAACATTGTTGGTTTAATTTTTAATAATTTCGACATATTTATATATATTTATTTAAATTTTGTAGGCGAAAAATCAATGATCAAAAAGCGTTACATGCACCTAACGGAAGAGATTTTGAAAGAGAACCCCAATGTATGTGCATACATGGCACCATCACTCGATGCAAGGCAAGATATGGTGGTAGTTGAGGTACCAAAGCTAGGCAAAGAAGCCGCCACAAAGGCTATTAAGGAATGGGGTCAGCCCAAATCCAAGATCACCCACCTCGTGTTTTGCACCACTAGTGGTGTCGACATGCCCGGTGCCGACTACCAGCTCACTAAGCTTTTGGGCCTTCGCCCGTATGTTAAGCGTCTCATGATGTACCAACAAGGTTGCTTTGCTGGTGGCACCGTGCTCCGTGTGGCTAAGGATTTGGCCGAGAACAACAAGGGTGCTCGTGTGCTTGTTGTTTGCTCAGAAATCACCGCGGTTACTTTCCGTGGGCCGAGTGATACTCACTTGGATAGTTTAGTTGGCCAAGCGTTGTTCGGTGATGGTGCTGCTGCTGTTATAGTAGGTGCGGATCCATTGCCTGAAATCGAGAAGCCTATGTTTGAACTCGTCTCGGCTGCCCAAACGATCTTGCCAGACAGCGATGGTGCCATTGACGGTCACCTTCGTGAAGTTGGTCTTACATTTCACCTTCTCAAGGATGTTCCTGGCTTGATTTCAAAGAACATTGAAAAGAGCCTAGTTGAGGCATTTCAACCTTTGGGCATTTCGGATTGGAACTCGCTCTTTTGGATCGCTCACCCTGGTGGTCCAGCCATATTGGATCAGGTTGAGGCGAAACTAGCCCTTAAACCCGAAAAACTCCGAGCCACGAGGCACGTGCTTTCGGAATATGGGAACATGTCAAGTGCTTGTGTGCTCTTCATATTGGATGAGATGAGGAAGAAATCAAAGGAAGATGGACTTGGAACCACGGGTGAAGGGCTCGAGTGGGGTGTCCTGTTTGGGTTCGGACCAGGGCTCACTGTTGAGACCGTGGTGCTTCATAGTATCTCTGCTTAAACATGGTTCTGGCTAGCCATGGTTGCACTACCATTTGCTTTGCATTTTTATTTATTTTATTTTCCGTTTTATTAATGAAATTCGGGATTTGTATGGTTAGTTGAAAGAGAGTAAAGCTCTCACACGTGGTGCTTAACGCCTGTAGAATTTATGTACCACCTTATATTTTATTTTACGGTAACAATAAATTGCCTTTTTAGGGAAAAAAATTTTATTCACTTATTTTTAGGTGAGAGTAATTTGGAAGTTTTGATTAAATTAGTCACTTTATCATTAAATAGAACGATTTTAATTTTCTATTATTAAAACAAAAAGATCAAATCGAAATTGATTTAACATTAACTGTTTTAAAAAAAATAATCATTTATTATTTATCAAAGTTTTTATGATTTTATAAATAAAATTTTTTATTTGAAATTAAACTACAATCGGAAAAAAATAATTTTCAAGATAATTTTCATATGAGAATAAATATGTTTTTCGAACCTTCTTTTTCATATTTAAAGTATATGTTCAGACGTTAAATATCAACAATACCTTATTTTAGTCCTACATATTAATCGTTTTCAACTAAAAGAAAACTTTGTGGTGGAATAGTTGCCTTATGTATAATACCTTTACTTACATACAAGTAGATGCCCGTGACATGTGCAGGTAGGGCTCCATTAAAAAGAGTTTGTACATGTTCTATAACACCCTCTGTAGATACTCCGTCGGTATGAAATTTTTTTAATATTTATTGCGTTTCTGATTCTTCAATGGATTGTCGTCAATAATACTTACAGATTCACGCTCCGACCATAACGCTAACTTTACTATATTTTGAACTTAATTCATTCTTTTAATAGCATATGGACTAAATTGATTTATTTAATAATAGATGAATTAATTTGATATCGTTCCTACAATAGATGAACCTTTTAAATTCTTTAACCCATATTTTATATTATCATTAAATATATGTGGTAATATTGCTTGATAAGTTTCTATATTTGGGGTTTGTGATTATTATTTTTTTAATAATGTGCTTTATTATCACACCCGACCATTTATTAATTAATTTGTAGTGTTTTTAAGTGACTAGAAGTTTGGCCAAAAATAAAAAATTGGTGATTAGAATAAATAAGCAATTTAATCATTGTCCTGCTTTAAAAGATGTCAATTTGTAGTATTTTAAAGTGATTTGAAAAAATGAGTAAATATTTAATTATTGGAGAAAAAAACTTAAAAATAAGAAAGATCATAAAATTAAAAACAATTTTTAGAAAAGTTTACAATATTATTTTAAAATTAAAGAATTATTAAAAATATCCAAAGTTACAAATAAACAATTCAAAAAAATTAAAAGTATATAAATTATAAAAAAGAAAAAAATATTAAAAATAGTAAATATAAATATTCCAAATTTTTGGAACAAGCATGAAAAATTCTATAGGAGAAGATATTTTATTCTTTTCTAAAAAAAGATTTTATTCTTGACAAACTTTTTCATAAATGGTATCATGTAATTTTTAAATTTAATATTTTAATTAACAACAAAAAATCTAAAAATTCAAAATAAAATTGAAAAACTTAAAAATTATTTAAAATTCAAAATTGAATAAAACTTTCTAAATTTATGGGGAAAAAATCGAATAAAAAAGATTTGCTTCTTTAAATTAAGCCCCATAATTTTTGTAGCTGAACTTCGAAAAAACCTTCGGCAAGTGGCCCTCCTACTTCATCAATGGCAGCAAAGTTTGGTTAAAGAAATGTACGGTTATTTATTTATTTATTTAAATAATAGAAAAAAAACGAAATCGTGATGGAAAAAGTTATTTATCATAAATTAATTTTTTTTCATAAAAATTGGTTGAGTTGTTTTATTTTTTAATATTTATAATTATAAATTTTTGAATATTTAAAATAATGGATGAATTGACAATGTGTAAATATTAAGGGCGAAATGTATCAAATTTTTTAAAAATATAATCAACTTTATAGGATGTGTAAAATATCAAAGGATTAAATTTGTTATTGTACCAATTAAACGAAAGTCACACATCCTGTTTGGTGACTGTAAAAGCTCAATTTTAACCAGGCCTAACACCAAGTCCAACTTTTAATTTTTAAATTTTAATTTATTTTAAAATTGAATTTATTTTAAAATTTAAATTCATTTTGAGTTTAAATTTACTTTAAATTTGAATATATTTTAAATTAAAAAAATTAATATTAAGAGTCCAAATCCAAGCTCAAAATATCCATTTTTTTACAAAGCCCTATTGGGTTCAATCCCAAGTGACTCAAACCCTAAAATTAGATCAAAGACCCTAAACTTCAACTTGTATCACCACCTCCGTTTTAGCCACTCAAAATGCGCCACGTCAACACCAGCAGCAGCACCACCTCCAGCTTCAACTTGCACTGCCACCAGTTGCCATAGCCACCGCTGCAACCTGCAAAGGAGAAGACAATCATTTAGTTAGAACAGACAAAATAGAATCATTGTAATTCATGGCTATAAAGCCATAATTGAAAGCAATTTGGAAGGGTTACAAGTTTTTTAGAAATCAAGAGAGAAATAATAAGCATTTGCAAAAAAAAAAAAAACACAAAGCAGTTGATATTAAACTGTAAGCAGAATACCAAGCATTATCAGAGTCGGTATTAGCCAGGTACTATTCGAATGCATACATATTTATTATTCTTTATTGTTTTAAATATCAAAACCATACATATTCTAAGTATATTAATATGCATATTGATTATATTATTGTTAGCATTTATGCCTAAGCATGCATCTAATAAATATGATAATAAATATATAATAATAATAATAATAATAATAATAATAATAATAATAAGGCCGTCGAATAGTCTTACCCCGGTCTGATCCATCGCCGTCAACGTCGTGAATGGAGGCCTGGTGTCCGCCCATCTTTACGAGCAGCCCTATACACAGGAATCTTTCAAAACATGTTTGGATAATCATAGAAAAAACGAAGCTGTGAACAAATCAAGGTTTAGATTTTAATTTCAAAAAGGGGAAATGGCTCGGAATAGAAAATATATTCGATCTCTAAAAAATGGAATAAAAAGGAAGTGTGAAAAAACGTAGAAACGGATTTGAAAAAGAAAAAGAGGGTTTTTAAAAGAGAAATCAAAACCGGTTTAGCAAGTTATAAATGGATTTTTTTTAAAAAAAGGGGTCGAATATTCGTTTTTAGAAACATCTGGGTTCGATCTAGTTAGATATGAACCCAGATCTGTGTTTTTCAAAAAGAAAGGAAAAAGAAGAGAGCTTTTTATACTTACTGGCAGTCGTAGACGGTGGCGTGTAGCACCGGAGGACGATGGACCGGGACGGCGCATGGCGGGGCGACAATCGGAGGCATGGTCGGATTCTGGGCAACTGCAAAGGGATTTCAGAGAAAACTTAAAAAGAAACTTTTTTTTTTTTAAATGAAAAGAGAAAAATGAGCTTTTTTGATAAAAATTGGGGTTTTATAGCAGCATCAATACGTTGCCATTTAGAGGATGAACATTGGGTGCCAAAACGACACCGTTTTGACCTGACCCGTCCGACCCGACCTGAACCGCCACTAGGATCCGCGTGTTTTTGCTCCAGGGTATATTTATGCAATTGGTCATTTCGCTTTTTTCTAAATTTACAATCAGATCCATTTCATACTTTTAATTATTTTTAAATTTGCCCAATAATTTCATTTCTTATTCAATTTAGTCCTTTAACCTTTTGAAGCCCCAAAAGTTACCACGTGTCAATATTTTGGTTTATTTATGCAACAGGCCCCTCCCTTTCTATTTTGGTTTTAATTTCATCCTCGAATCAAATTCTATTTAATTACAAATTAGCACAGAAATTTTAAATTATTTTCAAACCAATCCTTTAACTTCAGAATGCCTGAGAAGCTGCCACGTGTCATCTTTTTTTTTGGTTTAATTGCCAAGGAGGTCCTCGAACTTTCCAAAATTCCATTTTTGAACCCAAATTTTCCAAAATTACATTATTACCCATAAAATTTTAAAATTCCATTTTTAACCTCGAATTTTCCAAAAAATACATTTTTACCCTCGAACTTTCCAAAATTCTATTTTAACCCTGAATTTTCCAAAAATTATATTTTTACTCCCGAATTTTCCAAAATTCCATTTTTGACCTCAGACTTTCCAAAAATACCCTTTTACCCCCCGAATTTTCTAAAATTCTATTTTTAATCCTGAAGTTTCCAAAAATTATATTTTAACCTCGAACTTTTCAAAAATTATATTTTAACCTTGAACCTTTTGAAAATTACCATTTTACCCCGAGTGTCCAAAAAATTACCATCTTACCCCTGGAGTGTCCAAAATGATCGTTTTGCCCCTGAGCATCCAAAAAATTGCATTTAATCCCCACTGCTTTGTTTTTCCTTTCTCTTCAACATCCATAATTAGATTTTAATTATCTGCTTTCGTATTTCGTATTTTTGATTCTCGTGTATATAATTATCTGCTTAATCATTTTCTCTTCGTGTTATTTAATCTTTGTTATTAATCATTCATATTAAACTCACATATTTGTTTTTCAAAATTATTTTCATAAATCTTTAAAATCGAGGCAATGTCCTTTTCATGTGAAAACTTCGGGAAATCATGCCCTAACTTTTAAAATTATAATCATGCCCTAAGCTAGAGGATAGCAATTATGCATATTGAAAAGCACGCATGAAGGCATACATTAAATTCCTTGATAAAAAGGCTTGGCGAGTTGTACTGACTAGATGAGAGCAACCCAAAATAGATAATGAAAATGGAGGGGTTGTTAAGCTAGAAGTTCAGTAGGCCACTGATGAAGAAAAACTGGTCAATGCAAACTCCAAAGCTCTATATGTCATCTTTTGTGGAGTTGGCTTGCAGAAATTTAAGAAGTTCACTAAATGCACTATAACTAAGATTGTTTAGATATCTTAGAGACTACTCATGAAATAGCATCTATTGTAAAGCAATAAAAAATCCTCGTGTCACCATAATAAACTACCCACGTCAGCTTGTCCTCTTAAACCTTGTAATATATATGTCGAAACGTTTTATTTTTGAGAAAAACAAACAAGTCTCGAACAATATTTTAAAAATCAAAAAATTGGTATGATAAAAAATAGGAGTCACCACCAATCTTTTATACGATGTGATTGGATCACCACAAAACGTTTAAAGTCCGTTTTGAAAAATATTTTGATCTACGAAATCTAGAAAATAGGTTCGGGAGTCGGTTACATATAAGGAAGGATTAGCACCCTCGCACGCCCAAAATTTGTACCACATTGATTATTTTCGGATCTCAGTTTGTTAAACATTTGAAAACTCGAGTAAAGCTTAAAATACAACATTTTTTAAAAAGACTTTGCATGATTTTCAAAAATACCTTCTGAAGAAAATTGTCCGTATATTTTGAATTTCTAAGAGAACTGGAAGTCGTGTCCAACATGTTAGTGCACTATGTTCTCGGACTTTCGAAACCGATGGATGCTTTGAAAGACCTTAAGCAGGATATTCGATCGCGTGACTTATACGAAAATTACACCCTGCACGTTAGGGCATGGTTTTTCGCAGTTTTCACACAAGCAGACATTGCCTCGTTTTTGTTTTAAAATTATATATATATATATATATATTGAGAACTCGAAATTTCGTATTACGTTTAAAACACAATCCTCGGACACATGACTTAAAAAGGTTTGAAAAAAAGATGCCCATTTGTTTCAATTTTCGTGGAGAATTGAAGCCGTGGCCAGCACGTTAGGGCACGATATTCTCGGAATCTTGAAGTTAAAAGGCATTTAAAAAACTTGGAAAAGGATATTCGATTCGTGTGAATTATACGAAAAATCACACCTGACACTTTAGGGCATGATTTTTCGAAGTTTCCACACGAAAAGGACATTGCCTCGGTTTTAAAGATTTATAAAAATAATTTTGAAAACAAACATGTAATTTTAAATACAAATGAGCAGTTAATAACGAAGATTAAGCAACACGAAACAAAATAATTAAGCAGGTAAACAAATTCATAAAAAGAAATCAAACATAAAATTGATAGAACAAAATGTGATAGAATAATAAAATTCTAAGTATGTATATTGAAAAAAGAAAGGAAAAACAAAGCAAACGAGATTAAATGCAATTTTTGGATACCCGGGGTAAAATGTTAATTTTCGAAGGTTTAGGGGTATAACGGTAATTTTTAGACACTTGGGGGTAAAATGATGATTTTTGGAAGGTTCGAGGTCAAAAATGGAATTTTTGGACATTTGGAGGTAAAATGGTAATTTTTGGAAAGTTGGGATCAAAAATGAAATTTTTGGACATCTAGAGGTAAAATGGTAATTTTTGAAAATATCAAGGGTTAAAAATGGAATTTTCGAACACTCGGGGTTAAAATGGTAATTTTGGAAAGTTTAGGGTTTAAAAAGGAATTTTTGGAAGTTTAGGGGTAAAATGGTAATTCTTGGAAAGTTCAGTGTCAAAAGGGAATTTTTGGAAAGTTCAAGTGTCAAAATATGATTTTTGAAAAGTTTAGGGGTTAAAATGTAATTTTTGGAAAGCTTGGGGTCAAAATGTAATTTTTGAGAAGTTTGGAGGCCAAAATATGATTTTTGGACAATTCAGGAGCCTTCTGGGCAATAAAACCAAAAAGGGTGACACATGGTAGCTTCTCAGGCGTTTTGAAGTCAAAAGATTGATTTGAAAATCCTTTAAAATTTGTGGAGCCAATTTAAAATAAAACAAAACTTGATTTAATGACGAAATTTAAACAAATTAAAAATAAAAGGGACCATTTGCAAAATAAACCAAAAGATTAACATGTGGCAACCTTCAGGGCTTCAAAAGGGTTAAAGGACTAAATTGAAAAAGAATGAAAATTATTGGGTAAATTTACAATTAATTAAAAATATAAAAGGACTAAATTGTAATAAATAAAAAAAAGCAAAAGGATCCTGAGGTCAGAACGAGTCGAGTCGGATCGGGCTAGGTCAAAACGGTACCGTTTTGGCACCATATTTCCTACCCCCAAAACGCTACGTTTTGCAATGATTATATATATTAAAAATTTGTTTCAAAAAACATTTCTTACCCCCTTTTTAAAAAAAACTTTTTTCCTTTCAAAAAAGCTCTCAAGCTCCCTTTCTCCGATCGTTGGCTGGCCATGGATCTTCGGTCATCCGCCGTGGCCTCAAAGCCACGCGTTACACTCGTCGTCGTCGTCCTACGACGCCACGCGCCATCGTATATGGCCACCGGTAAGTAAAAAAAATTTCCTTTTTACTTAAAACCTCTAAATCTGGGTTTTAAACTTATGGATCTGAGTTTTTAGTTCATTTTAAAACCCAGATCTAGGTTTTCATGCATGAAATCATACCCAGTTTTGAAAATATTCCAGTTTTTGTTTCTTTTTTTTTTTAAATGAGAAATCGGTTTCTAATTCATCTTTATGCTTTCCCTTTTTAAAAGGATTAGATTTTCATTTTGTTTTCGATTCTGTTGTACCCTGTTTGAAAATTTTTAAATCCTTGTCCTTGTTTCATTGCAAACCCGTACACGTTGAGGCATGAGCGATATTCGAAGGTGAGAAGGTCTCGACGATGATGGCAACAACGCAATCAAAAGGACGTAACCTTATCTACCCTTTCAACTCTTTTTACTTATTATTATTATTATTATTAAAGTCATTATAGTTAATGCACATTAAAAGTAAGTTTCGAACTAATAAATGATAAATGGTGGTATAATAAATAATAAGTATTAATAAATATGTACAGACAGACAGATAATGCAAACAGTTTGAAATTTAAAGGGTTAGTATTAATGAATGGATGCTTACTGGTGGATGTATACTTTGTTTGGTATTCTGCTTTCTCGTGCTATTAGTTGATGTTTGCTTGGTTTCAGATATTGCTTGTATCTCCTGTTGCTTCGGGTACTGATATTCTTCCTTAATAGCGTACTGTTTGTACTGATCTTTGATAAGTATAAAAAACAATGTTTAATTCAATTGCTCCTCACAGAGGGTTTGTAACTTCCTTTACGAAAATTTGAATCTGGCTTTATAGCCTACAAAACTATCATTACAATCTGTTTTTCATTTAAAACCTATCTTGTTCTTTTGCATGTTCGGCTGTGAAGGCTGGTACAGAGGGCGGTGGCGGTGGCGGTGGCAGTGGCAAGTTGCTGGTGGTGCAACTTGATGCTGACGTGGCATCCTCTGAGTGGCTGAGATGGAGGTGGCAAGCAAGTATCAGTTGTAGCAGATTAGGTCTTCTGTTTAGGATAGGGTTTAGGCCATTTGAAATTGAGCTAATTGGGTTTGTTTGGGTTTAAGGTTAATTGGAATTGGGTTATTTGAAATTGAGCCCAATTGGGTTATAATTTTGGATATTTGTAATTGGGCCCAATTGGGCTTATATTTGGACATTTTAAATTTAATTTAATTTTAAGTTTAAATAAATTTAAAACAAATTTAAATTTAAATTTAATTTCAAAAATAAATTTAAAATCAATTTAAACTTAATATAAATTTAAAATCAAAAGTTTAGTCCAAACCCGATCAAAATTGTACTCCAACAAAATTTCAAATAAATCATGGTTATTTAATAAAATTTGTACTAAACTTAAATTTTGATAGCAATCAAACCTTCATTTTAACAAAATTTTTTGTTATTACACTACAAACTCAAGTGATAATTTTCACCTACTTATTTTAGTAATAATGTTCAGCATTAATAATTTATTTTTTATACACACATAAAACTATTCATAATCTCTCTCTAACTGTTAAATTAAAATATACTTGAAACTGATGATTGAGTTTTAGCTCTATTGACATGGGCATTATTACCAATATAAGAGGACATAAATTCGAGTGCGTTAAAATGCATTATCCTCCTTTTTAAGAGGTGGAAAGAGAGACATTATATTAAAAAGAACAGATATGATCATATTATTAATATATATAAACTGTTTTTGACTTAATCAAGACTCATTCTTTATATCTCCAACAACCTAAGTTTGATTATGCATATAACTCATATAAATATATAGTATTGACTTAGTTTGCCGATGCAATAACTTCTGAATGGTTCAAATTCGACTGTGAGTCCACAATGTTTCTTTATTCTAATTAAAAAATGAAATATTAAAATATGGCATTATCGAAATGTAGAAGAAGACGGGAATGCACAAATCACCCAAAATGTGTTAATTAACAGTGTGATGACTGCATGTAAATACATTACAAAATCCGACAGAACTTGTGTTACCCAACATTTGACCATTTAAAATAGGGAAAAACAAACCACAATGAACCCAAAATAATCATGCCCCCATGCTCCCAAATTTGACTACTCCCAATCATATATAGATTAACAGTTTGAAAATGATACAATCATACCCCCATTGCTTTCACATTTTGACTTAGTCCAAAACATATAGATTAACACCTTTTCATATTTTTAGAATTGAATATTTGTTGAGATGTTAGCTAGGATAATAATTCGGTTTTTGGATTTGGATATTTGCGAATATATAATTTAGATATTGTAGATTCGAATATTTTATTCATGACGAGTTCAGAATAAATGTGGATAGATATTTCAAATGTTTATTATTTGAATTTACATTGTTTATTCAGATAGTGGATTAGATTCAAATATTCGAATTTATTCCATGCAGAATGCTTACGAATAACCAATATTATTTTCTTAACACAATTTTCTCTTAAACCAAAAACAATGTTGAAGCTCAATTTTGATCGGGCTTAAACTTTGGGTCAAACTTTTAATTTCAAGTTTAGATAGGTTTTAGATTCATTTCTAGAATTAAATTTACTCTAAATTTAAATTTAAATTTATTTTTTAAAATTTAAATTTAGTTTAAATTTGAAACAACTATAAACTTAAATTTAAAATCAATTACAAATGAAAGTCCAAACTTTAAATGTCCAGTTACAAGCCCAATATCAAATTGGGTCAATTACAGACTCAATTTCAAATAACCCAAAGACTAGCCCAATTACACCCAAACAGACACAAACTTAAACAAAAAATTACATCACTAAGTCAAAGGCAGCAAGTTGCTACCAGCCACCTTTCATCCCAGCCAACCAGGGCCTGCCACGTCAGCATCGACAGTGCGACCAGACTCAACTTGCTTCTGACACAGCCACCATCTTCACCAGCTGCTTCAACCGCCACTGTGAACCTGCAAAAGAGAGGACATGCATTTATTTGAGAAGGACAAAACAGAATCATTGTAACTCTGACTATAAAGCCAGATTCATTTTCCTTCGTAAAGGTTACGCACAGACTATTAGTATTGCAAATCAATACAACAAATAGATTCCCAAAGCATTTACAAATCCAAATAAGAAAAAGGTTAGCAAGCAGAGGTATTCAAACAGATAGGGCATAAGACCACAAGAAACAGAGGCAAATCAGATTCACAACAATTGGGCATTAAGGCATCCAAGTATTCTTAATAAATGTTCACCACCATTTATGATTAAAGTTTTCATTTAAAACCTTGTTCAGTTTCAATACATGCATTCAATACTCACTGTTGTCATTTATCCCTTTTTATTTCCAAAACGTTTCAATAATTATTAATAATATTAATAATTGTTTCAATAATAATAATATTAATGACATCATTTTTTTCTCAATACTCATTAATAATAATAAATGTTTTGATAATAATAATATTATTATTAATAATAATTAATAAAAAAAAGGGAAACTAAAAGTCAGGAAGTCACTCCCCTTTCGATCTGCCTTCGTCGCCGTCATCGAAGCGACGTCGACCCCCGTCGAACGTCGCTTGCACCTCATCGAATATGGATCTGTATAGAAATACAGAGATTAATGAAACTTTAGAACCAAAAATCAATAATAAACGAAAAACAGTTTAAAAAAAAATAGGGAGTTTTAAAGAAAGGTTTCAAACAAAAAAGAGAAAAAGGAACTGTTTTTTACCTACGATGGAAGCGCGTGGCGCGTGGGAGGAAACGCGGCGACGGAGACACGGTCGGACCGGCGCGCGTGACTAGGCGCGGCGATGACGCGCAGTCGCGGATGGAAGAGTGTGGCGGCTACGCGCGACGGACGGTGACTGGACTGACCGACTGGAGCATGGTCGGCCATGGAGGGGAAGAGGATTTTTTTTGAAGAGGTTTGGGTTTTTTTTTGAAAAAGGGATAAAAATTATTTTTTTTCTTAGAAATGGCCTATTTATAGCCATCCAAAATAGGTGTCGTTTTGGCATGACTTCAGAAGGCTCAAAACGGTATTATTTCACCTAATAACCCATGGTCGATCCGAAATCTGACCCGACCAAGGATCCGTGTGTTTTTTAAGGAGAGGTTATTTATGCGTTTGATCCTTTCACTTTTTCTAAAATTTTCAATCAGGTCCTTTTTGCACTTTTAATTAATTTTAAATTGGCCCAATGATTTTCATGGTTTTTCAATTTAATCCATTGGCCTTCTTAAAAGCACCAGAAGCTGCCACGTGTCATATTTTGGTTTACTTATATAAATAGTCCCTCTTATTGTTAATTGTTTTAATTTCATCCTCAAATCGAGTTTTATTTAATTACAAAATTGACCCAAAAATTTTTCATGGGTTTCAAACTAGTCCTTTGACTTCAAGATGCCTGAGGGGCTGCCACGTGTCACCAGTTTTTGGTTTTATTGCCTTGGAGGTCCCTAAACTATCCAAAAATCTCATTTTTACCCCCGAACATCCAAAAATCCCATTTTTGACCTCGAAAGTTCAAAAAATCCCGTTTTTACCTCTGAACTTCCAAAAATCCCATTTTTTACTCTGAAACTTCCAAAAATCCCATTTTTACCCTCGAACTTCCAAAAATCCCATTTTTGACCCCAAAACTTCTAAAAATTACCATCTTGCCCCCGGGTATCTGAAAAGTCTCATTTTCAACTCCGATTGCAACATTCCTCTTTCTCATCAATATTTACATTTAATTTTAAATTATTATGCAAATCGTATCTTTTAGATTTTTCGCAAATAATTTGTCTTATTATTTATCTTACTTCGCGTTATTCAATATCCATTATTAACTTTTTATCCATACTAAACGTGCATGCTTGTTTTCAAAATTGTTTTTTTCATAAAAAAAAAATTTAAAATCGAGGCAATATTCTTTTATTTCGAGTTTCGAAAACTTGCGTCTTAACTTACTAGGTGCAATTTTTCTTCAAATCGAAATAATCAAATACCCTTAATCGAGGCAATGTTTCCTTATCTTCGATTCTGAAAATTTGCGCCTTAACTTACCAGGTGCAATCTTTCATCAATCGGGATAATCGAACATCCTTTTCCCAAAATCCAAAAAGTTCCATGAAGGAAAACTCGTTATTTCTGGGCCCTGAAATGTTATGTCCTAACTCACTGGACGTAACTTTCCTCCTCGATCACTTTGAAACAACGGGATTTCCAAACAAATTTGTTTTCTTCTAAACTTAACTCATGCATTCAAGGATCGTGTTTTAAATTTTATTCGAGCTTATTAATGTTACAAATTAAGACCTGAAAATAATCAATACGGTACCAATTTTGGGTGTATGAGGGTGCTAATCCTTCCTCATGTGTAACCAACTCCCGAACCTGCTTTTTTGGATTTCGAAGACTAACATATTTTCAAAACGGTTTCTTAAAAAGCGTTTTGTGGTGGTCCAATCACACCAAGTAAAGGATTGGTGGCGGCTCCCATTATTTTTTTATTTTGAAATAATTTTCGAAACACGTCGTTTTCCAAAAAGGGATGGTTTCGACAAACAATATATATTATTAATATTAATTTGTGTGTAATTTGTTAAATACAATTTGGGGATGGGTATTTTTTTTTTCGAGTTTTAGGGCTGTTTAATGAAAATTAATTATGAATTTTATCATATAAACTTTAAAATTTGAATTAGATACTGAAAATTAACTCATTACTTCCAAGTACCAAAATGTATAAATATAATAATAAATTATTTAAATTTATATATATATATTTAAAATATTAAGTTTGAGAGTTGTATTAGTTTGGATTTTTACTTAAAATATGGAAATATTTAAATTACTTTTTAAAAGAATTTTAGTATTATTTTCAAAATAAAACTTACAAATTAATTTTTGAACTTACAAATACTTTCAAAATTAGTATTTTTCTCAATAATACAGAAATAATTATTTAAACTAATGCAACTCTTAAATATTTAATATTAAAGAAAAATCATTATAAAAAAGTATTTAAGAAACAATTTAATATTTAATATTTATTTTTGCATTGTTGATATAAAAAAGTTGGAGAGAAGGAGTTGTAGCTTCTTTTCCATTTAAAACGATATATATAAATTTAATTTAATAAGTGATCGAGAATTCGATTCATATTTTCAACATAAAACAATTTTAAATCTTGGGAAAATCAGACAATGACAGGATTCAATGTTCAATGTTTTAACCAAAATTATGGTGTGTCAATGGCGTCCCGTTTCAACTGTATTAACTACTCTGTTGAGTGACAGCAGCTAATGCCTAGTGGGCATTCATCTTCGCATCATAAACTGCAATGATACACTGTTGTCCATCTTTTTCACCTTGTCTGAAACACTAGAAGATTCTTTTGGCTGGTTGCAATAAATGGGGGGATCCCAAAAAAAAAAATTCTTTTGGGACAGAGATGAATTATAATTTTTTTAATTAAAATGTAATTTTATTAATATATTAATTTGTAATTTTATAAATTTTAAAAGTATTAAAACACATATTTACTTGTTTCACTCATCTACGCTCCTATGCTTATGACTTATTCATATTTAGATATTTCTAATAACTTAAATATGTTAAGAGTTTGATAATTAAAAAAGTTGATTATTTACAAGCATTGAACTGAGTAATTAATTCAATAATTAAATTTTTTCAACTTAATTAATTAATTAATCAGAATAAATTTGAAAAAGAATCTATATATAAACACAATCGAACTTAATCGGAATACTTTAAGTTCTAAAACTTCGGTCTTTGCCAACACAACTAAGGCCTCATTTACAAAGATATTAGACAACATAGGGATTTGTTTACAAATTAATAATAAAGAGTTAATATGTTAGACTATTTTAATAAAACGTCATGAACAAATGATAACTATTAAATTCATTAAATTAGATTATTCTATTTTCAAAATTTAATGTACAAAATATATTATCGTAAAAAATAAAAGGTCAAATAAGCAAAATTTGACCTATTATCTCCCCTCCTTATTTGTAAGTTGTAATAATATATGCATGCAAAAAAATTCTAAATATCTACGAGGAATTAAAATTGGAAAATATTTATTGATGTCTTTCAATGAATTTAAGTGATTTTAATATGAATTTGTCGTTTTGAATTTGTAAGGTCATTTTTTTTTTAACTTAACAAGCGGTTTCAGTGGTAAAAAGGATGTTGTTCATCCTAAGAGACTCGGGTTCAAGCACTTGTGTATGCAAAGTGTGTGTACCTTGTCAAAAGATTAAAAAAAGTATAAACAGATAATATCATGTAATCATACTAATATATTAAAAAAAAATTGTCATACACTTATTTGATACGGATTCAAATCATGTAACTTCATCCCTTACATTTAATATTTTATAGAAATGGCAGAATGATTTATTTGGCCCTCCAACTTTACAAAAAAAATATTTTGATCCTCCATTTAATTTTTTACTTCTTTTAGTTTTTAAAATTGCATGATTTGTTAAATCACTTAAAAATGAATGGAAAAATTAATGTCTATTAACTTTACTGATGTGACATCTATGTGTATGTCACGTATATGCCACATCAACAATTATTTTTTTAAAATTAAAAATATTTTATAATATTTTATATTTTTTAATAGTGTATTTTTTGAAATTTTAAATATTAAAAAATTAATTATTGACGTTACCACATAGATAAATGTATTAAGCGGATTCAACCGACACAATAAAAAGAACGTACAAAATTAAAAACATGCAACAAAAATATCTTCTTTTAACGTAAATAATGTTCACTAATAATAATAATAAAAGAAACGGTAAATAATTAAATTACGTAAGTTTTTCAATAAATAATTATTGTCGGTTTAAGGTTTATTCCACTCCATAAATTATTGCACAAAAATTAAAACATGCAGCAAAGGAACATTCTTTTTGTCCGTTTAATGTTGTAAAGAAATTGTAAAATATTACCCTTTGACTGTAGAGAAAACTTCAAACCTCCCTTGATTTTACTTTCCAATGCAAGAATTAAAAGAAAAAGAAATAATGTAAATATTTATTTTCTTTTTTTACCCTTTTTTATAATTTGGATTTAGCTTTTGAGTTGAAATCAATCAGCTATTTATGTGGTATTTCAAGAGACCAGAATCATTTACAGCAGTAAAGAAAAAAGTAAGTTATCTTCTTTACGAATTTGATTATTTCTCGAGAATTTTTCCCTTTTTTTTTTCTTTTAATGTATGAGTTTGATAATTTGTTTATGCATGTCGTCTTTTGTGTTTTTTTATTACTCAGTGCAACATAAATTAATCAAAATTTTCTATATCACTATAGTTTGCTTTGATTTGATTATATAAAATCATTTAATCATTTTTCCTTTTTAAAAAAATAATGAATTCATGAAAGATTTATTAAGTTTTAAGAGGGAGAGGATAAAGGATTATGGTAGTCGATATCGTATTAGATTTTATTTTGGTTAAAGTTTCGATCATTTTGATGTGTTTTGGTTCATTTTGATTAATATAAACTTATATCGATGTGTACTAATCCTTACCGGTTGAGATAATTTTTTTGATATTTTAAATTAAGTTTTTAATTTTTTACCTTATTTATTTAAAATTGGTAGTTATTAAATTCAATTATCAAACCTAATTAATAATTTTAAAACTTATATTTACATATCAATATATTTATATAGATATAGGTATAGATATAATTGAGATACATTTGCACGTATATATAATATATAATTTATTAAGAAATTAACAATTAAACTATAAATCTATAGATAGAAAAAAAATATTTAAATGTACATATTGTTACTTATCAAGTAACTAAAAATTAGGCCATATATGTATGTGTCAAAAATATTTAAAAATATCGATAAATTTAAAACGATATGTCGAAACATTATGTTACCAATACCAAAATAAAATGTGCATCAATTTGTCCAAATGAAGAAAATATGAAGGTATAATGATTTATTTAGCCATCCTTATTAAAAAATTAATTTAACCCTCAATTTAAAATTTCACTCCTTTTAACGTTTTTTTTTTTTAATCAAATCACCCATAAGGATGGATTACCATGTGGATGTCACATAAACAGTTAATTATTAAAAAAAATGAAGTTAATAAAATTTTGTAAAAAATAAAAAATATTATAATTTTTTTTTTAAAATTAAAAATATCAATTGTTGATGTAACGTCCACACAAGTTAACACATTCATTAACTTTTCTATTCATTCTGGAGTGATTAGATAAAAACGCACACAAATTCAATGTTTAAAAGAGACAAAAATTAGATAAATGATTAAATTGAGTTTTCTTATAAAATTGAAGGGTTAAATAAGACATTATACCTGAAATGAAATAAAAAGTAAATGAAAATACGGGTTGGAATGCATTTATATTTCTTAATGTTTAAAATATAGAATATAAAATAGAAGCTTTAAATGGTTTTGCTTTCAAGGATTTAAATCCATTCATAAATGCATTTCAATAGCTTTAGTAGAAGAAAGAAGAAGAAAAGGGTAGACGGTTAACTCAATCTAATTAGTATCATTTTCATGCATTACCTACCCAAACAATAAAGGGAATAATATCCCTACAAAATACGGGTATCAATGTGATCCAATGGCTACCCTTCCTTGCCCTGCTGCCCCAACGAATTGTACCCCTTGACCTTGTCAGGGAAATTAATATGCCTACTCCTTGATGTGCTACTTGACATTTTTTTGGGATTAACTTATTATTTTTGTAAAATTCGATTGTGGATATTTATTTTTTTATAAAATATCTAAAACTATTCATAGTCTCTTTCCAATCCTTAAATACGAGGATAATACGTTTCAATACACTCGAACTCACGTTCTCCTATACTAACAATAATATCGAAGCCAATCGAACTAAAACTCAGTCATATTTGATCTAATTTTCATTTTATTTTATAATAATACACGAAATAAGTACAATATTAAATGAAAATTAAATTAAATTGTAATTAAAACGAAATTTAAAATACATAAATACTTCAAATTAACAATATTAAACGTACTATAATTATTTATCATGGTGTTGTTATCAATTGCACATATTGATATAAAAATGTATAAAAATACATTAAAATGAAATTATAATTAAGTGATAAATTTAAAGTTTTACTAATCCAATTGACGCAGATTCAAATTCTACTATATGCATAATTTTAATGACCTTATTAAGGACACAAACTCAATAAAATATTTAATAAATAATATAGAAAATTAGAAAAACATGGACCGCACATGCTACTTACTTCAAGTCTTCAATTAATGTATGTTAGGTTAAAATATGCTAATATAGTTCCTTTATGTTTTGAAAATTAGGAACTTAGTTATTGTATTTGTATTTTTAGGAATTTAGTCTTTTTATTTTTTAGATTTTAAATTTTAGATTCAACTATTAATTATTTTAAAATATTTTTGTTAAATTCAGGTTAATTGCAACATATTTTTTGAATTACATGGTTACGGAGTGAATAATTTTTTTTATTTCAAAATGTCACAGCAATAAATTTAGCAAAAAAATTAACTGTGTTAACAATTAGACTTTAATTTTGAAATTTAAAAAATAAAAAATTAATTTCTTAGAAATACAAATATATGGGCTAAATTCCTAATTATATATCTTGTATAAAAAACTTAATAATATATGTATTTAATTGAATGGTATATTTTCTTTTTATATTATTATAAAATTCACAATTGCATAAGA
Organism: Kokia cookei; assembly: GCA_039519145.1. Lineage (NCBI taxonomy): Eukaryota > Viridiplantae > Streptophyta > Magnoliopsida > Malvales > Malvaceae > Kokia > Kokia cookei. The sequence continues at coordinate 2,918,514 of CM076901.1, read as the reverse complement.
CTAAATTAAAATTTTAAAAAGAACCCATTAAAAATAATAATTTTTTTAAAAAAACAATGTCTAACCTTCTTGAATGATATTTTCTATTTTTTTAGATAAAGAAAACTAGTCCACTTTTTACCTAAAAGTCCCAACACTTTTTTTTTTTTTTTTTGAATAATACAGTCCCAACAATTTAAATGCACAAGTTCTTAACAAATAATATAAAAAACTAAAAGTCCCCAAAATTTTAATGCATTTTTTCTCAAAAAATAAAATAAAATAAATGAAAAATATCTTGCCATATGATTGATTAAGATGTCAATGATTGATATCTTATCACTTAAACAATAATAGTAACCTCTTTTTTTTTGTCTTTATTTAACAATGTATTTTACTTAATTTTTATTCTTCATACGCATTAAATTTGTCAAAATTTTATTTCTAAGAAAAATCTTGTCACAATCAAAAGCAAAGTCAAAAATAATAGGAGTCAAATTTAAATTATAATTTTTACGATAGTAATAATATAATTTTTAAAGAATTAAATCAAAATTTTATCATTTTTAACGGGATTAAAATGTAATTTTACTTTTACTAATTTAAATTTTTAAAAATTTAAAGTCTAAAAAGAAGTTTTTTCATTTTAAGAGGGGTCAAGGCTCCTGCCAGCCTCCTGGATTCGCCTCTGATCAAAACTTAATTCATTCGGTCCAAATTAATTAACTCGGTTGCATAGGTAGATATGAATTGATTTTTTTTTAATTTTTAATTGAATTAGTATCACGAATTAAATAAAAATAAATTTAATTAAAAAATTAAAATTAATTTAAACCTTAATAAATTTAGAAAAAAAAATTACACTAATGACAATCATAAAAGAATAAATTCGTTTTATTTTTCATGATACAATCTCAAAAAATCAAGTTGTAGAAAACCGATCCATGGTTGGTTTTTTCCAACACTAATGACAAGCATAAAACCATAGATAGCTAAAATGTGGCAATTTGCTGCTTTTATTTATTGTTGTAATGTCTTATTAGTCTGCTGTTTATTTTGGGTAAATTACACTAGAAGTCAACCAATTATGAAAAATTATAAAAATGTTCATTCAATTATTCGAATTTATCTTTTTTGATCACCAACTAATTAACAAGAAAATGAAAACACTCAAAAAGTTCAAGATAGTTGAGTGATCTAAAAAAACAATTGAATAATTGAATGACAATTTATAATTTTTCATAGTTAAAGGACTAGAAAATAAAGAAAACATAATTGGGTGACTATTAAAAAAAATTACCCTTTTGAAATTGTTGTAATGCTGTTCGTTTTTGAATTTAGGTGTTTGGGGGTTTGTTTTGAGATTCATCTAATTGGTGTGGAGTGGTTGGTAGGTTGTATGGTGCTGATCATTTTAGTTAATTTTCTGTTTTTCTTTTCTTTTCTTTTTAAAAAAAATATTTTTTTAGTCCGTGCCTTTTGATTCCACAAATCAAATTTAAAAATAAAATCATTACAAGTTGGTCCAAAGTAGTATTCAATTCCAAAAAATATATAAATATCAAAGGATTTTAATTACATCCGAATTCATCGATTGAGTATTAATTCGATTGGCATGGACATTATTGTTAATATACGAGAACACAAGTTTGAGTAAACTGAAATTCATTATGTTTTTATTTATAAATTGGAGAGGGATTATATATAATTTTCGGTATTATACTAAAAAGAATAAATATGATCAGGGATTGTTAAAAAAAATAGACCTTAATTTTTTTATAATTTTTTAAATTTTTATTAAATCTTCAAAACTTAATTTTTAAAAATGATTGTTTGGCAAAAATATTAAGCGGAGAGAGATCGATAGCTGCACCAAACTCCAACGACACGTGCCTGCTAGTCTCAACAAAGTGAGTCGTAGCATCGTTTACCCACGTGAATCTCAGCTACCTCTCTTCTTCATCTTATTTATAGGAACCAAACTCTTTAGCGAACTTCAATCAAAACATTTCTTCTTATCACCCTTAGCCACCACCACAACCGCAGTCAGTTCCTCTGCCATTGTGTAGTACTAACTCTTGGGTTGTTTTTTTTTTCTCCTTTTGTTGAAGCTTTAAAAAAATGGTGACAGTGGAGGAAGTTCGTAAGGCACAACGCGCCGAAGGCCCGGCCACCGTGTTGGCGATCGGCACGTCGACTCCACCGAATTGTGTGGATCAGAGCACGTACCCTGATTACTATTTCCGTATCACAAATAGTGACCACAAGACTGAGCTGAAAGAGAAATTCAAGCGCATGTGTAAGTCTTCTTTTTATTATCTTTTTTCCTGAGAATATATATTTGTTGAAGAAATTTAGCTTATTTTTGGTGTTTTGTACGTCATTTTTGCATGAAATGCGCATGGCTGTATACCATTTTCATGCATAGAAATAAAAAGGTAACTTTTTTTTCATTTCTTTTTATTAGGGACGAGTTTCTTAGGGTTAAATTCTGCTGTCAGTCCCCGTGGTCTTTTTTCTTTAGTTAGTTTTTACATAAGATCGTTCGTTAAAATGAATTCTGCAATTTTTTAAAAATAAAATATTTACTCATATGATGAATTTAAATTTATGTGAAAGTCAGGAAAAAATAAAAAGATATTGGTTTTCATTTATTTTTTCTTTTAATTTTTTTTATTTAGCATCATGATTCCTAATATTTGTTTTCTGTTTTTTGCTTCATTTTGTTTTCCTAGAACATTACAATTCAAGATTTAAAATAAAAATTTTACATAATTAGGTAAAAGTATTATGAAACTCATGTGCTAAGAGTTAGATTACATTTTTGCTCCCTCTATTAAAAAAATATATAAATTAATCATTGTATGTTGATCAAATAGCAAATTAGTTTTTTCTAGAAAATTTTTTATTAATTTGTAAAGAAATAGTGACTGATGAAATAACCAAATAATAATAACACGTGACATGTCACGTGCAACTCATTGTAACATACATAAATTAATTTCCCATTTTTTAAATAGATACAATCAAATCTCTAATACAATATCATTTTTAGAAAAGGACCGATTAGATAGAATTATATTTCATAATGAAAAACTTTAAGATGCCTCATAATAATAGTTTAATAAGACAAAACTTTAAAAATATGTTTCATAAAATATACTGCTTGGTTCACTTCGACCGTTTTTCGATTTTAGAAATATAATATTTTATGTATTATTATATTAAAATATATTAATATTATATATATTTAAATATAATATGCTATATCATATATTATAATATATTATTATTTTTCTTTTTATAATACTAAATTACAAAATTATTAGGAAAAATGATGAATTGTGAATATAACATTTTCTTTTACTAATTCCACGTTTATGCAAAACCTTAAATTGTCTTTTTCGTTGCACTTTTTTGTGCCTTTTGTCAATTTCAGTTGGTTATGAAAAAGATAGACATAAAAATAGTTATTATTATAAAAAAAAAAGACAAGAAATATTTATTGCTTTAAACTGAACCGGCAGGTCAGCCGGCAACCAACGACAAAGAGTAAAAAGTAAAAAGCAAAAAAAAAACATTGTTGGTTTAATTTTTAATAATTTCGACATATTTATATATATTTATTTAAATTTTGTAGGCGAAAAATCAATGATCAAAAAGCGTTACATGCACCTAACGGAAGAGATTTTGAAAGAGAACCCCAATGTATGTGCATACATGGCACCATCACTCGATGCAAGGCAAGATATGGTGGTAGTTGAGGTACCAAAGCTAGGCAAAGAAGCCGCCACAAAGGCTATTAAGGAATGGGGTCAGCCCAAATCCAAGATCACCCACCTCGTGTTTTGCACCACTAGTGGTGTCGACATGCCCGGTGCCGACTACCAGCTCACTAAGCTTTTGGGCCTTCGCCCGTATGTTAAGCGTCTCATGATGTACCAACAAGGTTGCTTTGCTGGTGGCACCGTGCTCCGTGTGGCTAAGGATTTGGCCGAGAACAACAAGGGTGCTCGTGTGCTTGTTGTTTGCTCAGAAATCACCGCGGTTACTTTCCGTGGGCCGAGTGATACTCACTTGGATAGTTTAGTTGGCCAAGCGTTGTTCGGTGATGGTGCTGCTGCTGTTATAGTAGGTGCGGATCCATTGCCTGAAATCGAGAAGCCTATGTTTGAACTCGTCTCGGCTGCCCAAACGATCTTGCCAGACAGCGATGGTGCCATTGACGGTCACCTTCGTGAAGTTGGTCTTACATTTCACCTTCTCAAGGATGTTCCTGGCTTGATTTCAAAGAACATTGAAAAGAGCCTAGTTGAGGCATTTCAACCTTTGGGCATTTCGGATTGGAACTCGCTCTTTTGGATCGCTCACCCTGGTGGTCCAGCCATATTGGATCAGGTTGAGGCGAAACTAGCCCTTAAACCCGAAAAACTCCGAGCCACGAGGCACGTGCTTTCGGAATATGGGAACATGTCAAGTGCTTGTGTGCTCTTCATATTGGATGAGATGAGGAAGAAATCAAAGGAAGATGGACTTGGAACCACGGGTGAAGGGCTCGAGTGGGGTGTCCTGTTTGGGTTCGGACCAGGGCTCACTGTTGAGACCGTGGTGCTTCATAGTATCTCTGCTTAAACATGGTTCTGGCTAGCCATGGTTGCACTACCATTTGCTTTGCATTTTTATTTATTTTATTTTCCGTTTTATTAATGAAATTCGGGATTTGTATGGTTAGTTGAAAGAGAGTAAAGCTCTCACACGTGGTGCTTAACGCCTGTAGAATTTATGTACCACCTTATATTTTATTTTACGGTAACAATAAATTGCCTTTTTAGGGAAAAAAAATTTATTCACTTATTTTTAGGTGAGAGTAATTTGGAAGTTTTGATTAAATTAGTCACTTTATCATTAAATAGAACGATTTTAATTTTCTATTATTAAAACAAAAAGATCAAATCGAAATTGATTTAACATTAACTGTTTTAAAAAAAATAATCATTTATTATTTATCAAAGTTTTTATGATTTTATAAATAAAATTTTTTATTTGAAATTAAACTACAATCGGAAAAAAATAATTTTCAAGATAATTTTCATATGAGAATAAATATGTTTTTCGAACCTTCTTTTTCATATTTAAAGTATATGTTCAGACGTTAAATATCAACAATACCTTATTTTAGTCCTACATATTAATCGTTTTCAACTAAAAGAAAACTTTGTGGTGGAATAGTTGCCTTATGTATAATACCTTTACTTACATACAAGTAGATGCCCGTGACATGTGCAGGTAGGGCTCCATTAAAAAGAGTTTGTACATGTTCTATAACACCCTCTGTAGATACTCCGTCGGTATGAAATTTTTTTAATATTTATTGCGTTTCTGATTCTTCAATGGATTGTCGTCAATAATACTTACAGATTCACGCTCCGACCATAACGCTAACTTTACTATATTTTGAACTTAATTCATTCTTTTAATAGCATATGGACTAAATTGATTTATTTAATAATAGATGAATTAATTTGATATCGTTCCTACAATAGATGAACCTTTTAAATTCTTTAACCCATATTTTATATTATCATTAAATATATGTGGTAATATTGCTTGATAAGTTTCTATATTTGGGGTTTGTGATTATTATTTTTTTAATAATGTGCTTTATTATCACACCCGACCATTTATTAATTAATTTGTAGTGTTTTTAAGTGACTAGAAGTTTGGCCAAAAATAAAAAATTGGTGATTAGAATAAATAAGCAATTTAATCATTGTCCTGCTTTAAAAGATGTCAATTTGTAGTATTTTAAAGTGATTTGAAAAAATGAGTAAATATTTAATTATTGGAGAAAAAAACTTAAAAATAAGAAAGATCATAAAATTAAAAACAATTTTTAGAAAAGTTTACAATATTATTTTAAAATTAAAGAATTATTAAAAATATCCAAAGTTACAAATAAACAATTCAAAAAAATTAAAAGTATATAAATTATAAAAAAGAAAAAAATATTAAAAATAGTAAATATAAATATTCCAAATTTTTGGAACAAGCATGAAAAATTCTATAGGAGAAGATATTTTATTCTTTTCTAAAAAAAGATTTTATTCTTGACAAACTTTTTCATAAATGGTATCATGTAATTTTTAAATTTAATATTTTAATTAACAACAAAAAATCTAAAATTTAAAAATAAAATTGAAAAACTTAAAAATTATTTAAAATTCAAAATTGAATAAAACTTTCTAAATTTATGGGGAAAAAATCGAATAAAAAAGATTTGCTTCTTTAAATTAAGCCCCATAATTTTTGTAGCTGAACTTCGAAAAAACCTTCGGCAAGTGGCCCTCCTACTTCATCAATGGCAGCAAAGTTTGGTTAAAGAAATGTACGGTTATTTATTTATTTATTTAAATAATAGAAAAAAAACGAAATCGTGATGGAAAAAGTTATTTATCATAAATTAATTTTTTTTCATAAAAATTGGTTGAGTTGTTTTATTTTTTAATATTTATAATTATAAATTTTTGAATATTTAAAATAATGGATGAATTGACAATGTGTAAATATTAAGGGCGAAATGTATCAAATTTTTTAAAAATATAATCAACTTTATAGGATGTGTAAAATATCAAAGGATTAAATTTGTTATTGTACCAATTAAACGAAAGTCACATCCTGTTTGGTGACTGTAAAAGCCCAATTTTAACCAGGCCTAACACCAAGTCCAACTTTTAATTTTTAAATTTTAATTTATTTTAAATTTGAATTTATTTTAAATTAAAAAAATTAATATTAAGAGTCCAAATCCAAGCTCAAAATATCCATTTTTTTACAAAGCCCTATTGGGTTCAATCCCAAGTGACTCAAACCCTAAAATTAGATCAAAGACCCTAAACTTCAACTTGTATCACCACCTCCGTTTTAGCCACTCAAAATGCGCCACGTCAACACCAGCAGCAGCACCACCTCCAGCTTCAACTTGCACTGCCACCAGTTGCCATAGCCACCGCTGCAACCTGCAAAGGAGAAGACAATCATTTAGTTAGAACAGACAAAATAGAATCATTGTAATTCATGGCTATAAAGCCATAATTGAAAGCAATTTGGAAGGGTTACAAGTTTTTTAGAAATCAAGAGAGAAATAATAAGCATTTGCAAAAAAAAAAAAACACAAAGCAGTTGATATTAAACTGTAAGCAGAATACCAAGCATTATCAGAGTCGGTATTAGCCAGGTACTATTCGAATGCATACATATTTATTATTCTTTATTGTTTTAAATATCAAAACCATACATATTCTAAGTATATTAATATGCATATTGATTATATTATTGTTAGCATTTATGCCTAAGCATGCATCTAATAAATATGGTAATAAATATATAATAATAATAATAATAATAATAATAATAATAATAAGGCCGTCGAATAGTCTTACCCCGGTCTGATCCATCGCCGTCAACGTCGTGAATGGAGGCCTGGTGTCCGCCCATCTTTACGAGCAGCCCTATACACAGGAATCTTTCAAAACATGTTTGGATAATCATAGAAAAAACGAAGCTGTGAACAAATCAAGGTTTAGATTTTAATTTCAAAAAGGGGAAATGGCTCGGAATAGAAAATATATTCGATCTCTAAAAAATGGAATAAAAAGGAAGTGTGAAAAAACGTAGAAACGGATTTGAAAAAGAAAAAGAGGGTTTTTAAAAGAGAAATCAAAACCGGTTTAGCAAGTTATAAATGGATTTTTTTAAAAAAAAGGGGTCGAATATTCGTTTTTAGAAACATATGGGTTCGATCTAGTTAGATATGAACCCAGATCTGTGTTTTTCAAAAAGAAAGGAAAAAGAAGAGAGCTTTTTATACTTACTGGCAGTCGTAGACGGTGGCGTGTAGCACCGGAGGACGATGGACCGGGACGGCGCATGGCGGGGCGACAATCGGAGGCATGGTCGGATTCTGGGCAACTGCAAAGGGATTTCAGAGAAAACTTAAAAAGAAACTTTTTTTTTTTTTAAATGAAAAGAGAAAAATGAGCTTTTTTGATAAAAATTGGGGTTTTATAGCAGCATCAATACGTTGCCATTTAGAGGATGAACATTGGGTGCCAAAACGACACCGTTTTGACCTGACCCGTCCGACCCGACCTGAACCGCCACTAGGATCCGCGTGTTTTTGCTCCAGGGTATATTTATGCAATTGGTCATTTCGCTTTTTTCTAAATTTACAGTCAGATCCATTTCATACTTTTAATTATTTTTAAATTTGCCCAATAATTTCATTTCTTATTCAATTTAGTCCTTTAACCTTTTGAAGCCCCAAAAGTTACCACGTGTCAATATTTTGGTTTATTTATGCAACAGGCCCCTCCCTTTCTATTTTGGTTTTAATTTCATCCTCGAATCAAATTCTATTTAATTACAAATTAGCACAGAAATTTTAAATTATTTTCAAACCAATCCTTTAACTTCAGAATGCCTGAGAAGCTGCCACGTGTCATCTTTTTTTTTGGTTTAATTGCCAAGGAGGTCCTCGAACTTTCCAAAATTCCATTTTTGAACCTAAATTTTCCAAAATTACATTATTACCCATAAAATTTAAAATTCCATTTTTAACCTCGAATTTTCCAAAAAATACATTTTTACCCTCGAACTTTCCAAAATTCTATTTTGACCCTGAATTTTCCAAAAATTATATTTTTACTCCCGAATTTTCCAAAATTCCATTTTTGACCTCAAACTTTCCAAAAATACCCTTTTACCCCCCGAATTTTCTAAAATTCTATTTTTAATCTTGAAGTTTCCAAAAATTATATTTTAACCTCGAACTTTTCAAAAATTATATTTTAACTTTGAACCTTTTGAAAATTACCATTTTACCCCGAGTGTCCAAAAAATTACCATCTTAACCCCGAAGTGTCCAAAATGATCTTTGCCCCTGAGCATCCAAAAAATTGCATTTAATCCCAACTGCTTTGTTTTTCCTTTCTCTTCAACATCCATATTTAGATTTTAATTATCTGCTTTCGTATTTCGTATTTTTGATTCTCGTGTATATAATTATTTGCTTAATCATTTTCTCTTCGTGTTATTTAATCTTTGTTATTAATCATTCATATTAAACTCACATATTTGTTTTTCAAAATTATTTTCATAAATCTTTAAAATCGAGGCAATGTCCTTTTCATGTGAAAACTTCGGGAAATCATGCCCTAACATGTTGGGTGTGATTTTTCATATAACTCACACGAATCGAATATCCTCCTCCAAGTTTTTAATGCTTGTTAACTTCGAGATTCCGAGAACGTCGTGCCCTAACGTGTTGGTCACGACCTCAATTCTCCACGAAAATCGAAGCAAACGGGCATCCTTTCTTCAAATCTTTTTAAGTCATGTGTCCGAGGATTATATTTTAAATTCAATGCGAAATTTTCAAGTTCTCAAAATATATATTTATATATACAAATGATTTTAAAACAAAACGAGGCAATATCCTTTTGTGTGAAAACCTCGAAAAATCATGCCCTAACGTGCTGGGTGTGATTTTCGTATAATTCACGTGATCTAATATCCTCTTTTAAGTTTTTCAAAACGTCCTTCAATTTCGAAAGTCAGAGAACGTAGTGCCCTAATGTGTTGGACACGACCTCCAGTTCTCCTAGAAATTCGAAACACATGGACGGTTTTTCCCTGAATAGGATTTTTTAAAATCATACAAAGTTTTCCAAAGACAAAGATCGTATTTTAAATTTTACTCGAGTTTTCAAATGTTTTAACAAACTAAGACCCGAAAGTAATCAATTTGGTACCAATTTTGGGCGTATGAGGGTGCTAATCCTTCCTCATGCGTAACCAACTCCCGAACCTGTTTTTTGGATTTCGAAGACTTACATATTTTTCAAAACGGATTTTAAACGTTTTGTGGTGATCTAATCACACCAAATAAAAGATTGGTGGCGACTCCCATTTTTCAATTTTAAAATAATTTTCGAAACACGTTTTAAAAATAGTTTCAACTGTGACAAATATATTTTAATGGTTGAGTGACTAGAATTAAAAAATCACCTAATGATATTGATGAAATTAATAAAAAAATTTCGGTGACCAAAATAAAAACTCACTAACAAACTTAAATGGCTATTTAAGTAATTTACCCTAATATTTTATGTCAATTTTACAAAAATTAACAACTTCATCGTTATTCTAAATATTCATAATTTTATAATTATAAAATATTGAAAAATTATAGAATTATGAAAATAAAACAATCAAACATTTTTATTAAATAAAATAAAATTATAAAAACTATAAAATATAAATATAAAACTAAAAATATATAAATTTTGTATAAAAAAAGAAGAAGAGACAATTGAACCCAACAAGTGACTCCAGTGATATAGAGGATGTTGTTCATCTTAGGAAGTTTAGGTTTGAACATCTGTGTGTGCAAGGTGTGTGTGCCTTGTTAAAAGGTTAAAAAAATATAAATAAATATTATCATGTAATTACACTAATATATTAAAAACACATTAGAAAAAAAGTGTTACCGACACCCCTTTTTAAATTAAAATATTATTTATTTATTTTTTATTTTTATTAAAATATTATTTTTTGACATTTTGGCGACATCATCTTTTATGGATAATTTCAATACACTCATCCAAATAATTTTTTTCCATCTCAATTTTGTAAATATTTTTCTTCATATTATTTAAATTAAAAAAAACCCAAGAAATGAAACCTTATGTTTTTATATAAGATTACTTAGCATATTATCATATATATATATATATATATATTAAATTTAATATCACTAAATTATTAATAAATTTACGTTTTGGTTGCTCAACTTCAAAAAGTTACAAAATGGTCATTGAACTATTTAAAAATTTTCATTTAAGTCACTGGATTATTAAAATTATTGTTGTATGTCTTTCTCTATTCGCACCGCTTACACTAATCGAAACTCTTCTTCCCCTTCTCTTCTACAATTAAGTTTTTTAATGAAACAACTTTGAATGCCACAAATCTTTAAACCAAAATCAAAACATCTTTATTCTCCGATTTTTAACATTGATCATCAGATTGACTTGGATCTAAAATATGTTTTTTTACTTGTTAATGAGTATTACTCCATTGTACCAATCACCAAATCATAGTTTGGAACTCACTACTCATTTCTTGTCAGCATATCTCAAAACAATAGTTATTTGCTCCCTTTTAGATTCATCACGTGCCTCATCAATAATAATACAAAATTTAAAATCTCCAATGTCTTCACGAATCTTATGATGTATTTTATTTGCAATAACATGTAAAATTTTCTTTTGGATCATATAAAAAGTATATTTAGCATTTTTTAGAGTATTATGCAAAAAAAAAAAAAAAAAAAAAAAACTTTGGCAAGTTAAAGCCAGACTTGACCATATAATCAAATTATTACAAACTAGAAAATATTTAGGCTTTAAAACAAAATAAAAATTACCAAACAATAGAGGCAAAGTAAAAAAGCAACATTTGCCTTTCTTCATTGTTTCGGCCTACTAGATATTGACCTTAAAAGGTTATTCGCTTGTAGCAATTCCCTTCCCCCCTCTTTCGTCTTCTCCAACCTCTCTTCCTTTCTTTCCTTGTTGCTCTCTTTTCCACCACCATCCTTTCCCTCATCCTCCATCACCCTTGTTCATTTTGTCGGTCACCTCTTTTTTGGGCAAGCAGCTCTGTTCGGAATAATAATGAGGCCAAAGATTTTCCCCTTGGCTCCTCCATTGAGGGAGGTTTTTTGAGTCGACAATGACTTGTGTTCTCTTAAGTCCCCGATGACTCTCCTTTCTCGAACTCGTGGTGATTCGATTGACTCTTTTTCTTTAATGTTCAGATAGACGATTTTAAATAATATATTTCGAAATTTTAGAGTAAGCTTTGAGAATGATAAGATCGCTGATGGTGATTACAACATACTAGTTCATGTTATCTGTCCTGGTGGTTGATAACTAATGATAAGATCGCTGATGGTGATTACAACATACTAGTTCATATTATCTGTCCTGGTGGTTGATAACTAATGATGTGCCTTGATGCCGATTATATGGCTTGTATTTGTCATGGTGGTGTGTTCTATCGGTGTTTTGTCCTTAGTTCAAACATTTTTTTTTTTGCATGGATTCATTTTTATATCGCACCCAACTCTTGTTGGTGATTATTATCAAGTGTTATAGTGTTTTACAATTACTGAAAATTATGTTGAATACAAAAAAACTAGAATAAAAGTTTTAAAAAAAAAATCTAATACCTTAGCACTATGTTTGGATTAAAAAGTAGTAAAGGAAAACAGATGATAAAGGAGAGGAAAGCTATGGAAAGTAAATGATTGCATATTATGTAAGGAAAGCAATATTGTTTTTGGCGAATAATAAAAGGAAAATAAAATCTTAATAGTAACGTAATTAATATGATTTGAATTTAAATTATACTTGAGACGATTAATACTTGATCATCAGACCAACGTATAAAGTTGAAAAGAAAGTAATTTTAACCAATTTTCTTTGGCTAACTAGTGTAGAGGAAATGAAAGCATTAATTATAATGAAAATTTATAATTATGACGTTTTATAAAATTATTTAAAAAAATAGAGCGAAAAGAATAGTTTACGTCTTAATATTTTTTGGCTTTCCTTTCCCTAGCTTTCCTCTCAAATTGGGTAAATTAAAAATTGAACTTTCAAAGCAAAACAAGAGATACTCAATTTCCACTACTTTCCAATTGCTTAAATTAAAAATTCATTCTAAACAAAGGAAAGCCTTTCATTCACTCCTTATTAAGCCTCCTGAATAGAAAATTTGTTTATTTTTTAAAGAAAATATTATCATTAATAGAAATCATGAATTACGAGAATACAAAGATATGATACAAAGTACAAACGATAAATAAAACATTACAAATTGATGTTCAAATGCTATGTTTTGTAGAATAATCCTCAAAAAAAGAGATACAAACTGTAAGTAATGGTAATATTAGAAGAATTCAAAAGCAAACAAAATCGTCAAAAATTACATTCTAACCAAGGGTGAATTTGAGTAAGAGTGAGCAAAACTCGATCCGATACGAAAAACCTAAAAAAAAAATAATCAAATTTTGAGTTAATCAAATTTAATTATTCGAGTTATTCAGTTTTTTGAGTAAACTCGAATAAGTAATTCGATTTTTCGAGTTTGAGTAGAGTTGAATTTTATAATTTGATTAACTCAAATAAAAATTCATGTAAATATCCCTTTGGTCATTATCAATTTCGAAGATGAACAAATTGGTCCATTTCAAAAAAAAAATTATTCAAAATATTTATAAAAAATTCTAAAATTTCATAAATTTTAATAATTATAAAAAATAAAAAATTTCTAAAGAATATAAAGTTTTTTAAATTTAAAAAAAAATATATAAAATAATAATTTTAAAGACCTAAACAAATAAATCACAAATTGAAGTTTATCATCATAAATTATCTTATTTTTTTCTTATTTTACTTTGAAAGAGTTCTTAAGTGTATAGTTTTTAATTTACGTGCTCTTACATGAAATAAATTATATTGAATAATATTTTATTTCGAGATGTTTAATTTTTCAATTAAACTTGAATAATTTTACACGACTCGACTTTACTTTGATTTTATTTCATTTTTTCAAATTGAATTAAAATGATAAAATATAACTTACTAACTCAAATAACTCAAATTTTTTTTTACTTGATTCGACTGCACGGTCACACCTAAATCTGAGGGCAAGCAAGGCCTTGTCCCCTCCCCCACCCTCAAATGGAAAAAATGCTATTTAAATCACCTATAAGATGATTAAATTAAAAATTAATTTATGGTAAGATTACACTTTGACCCAAAAAATGAAGAAAATTATGTTAAATCCCTTAAAAATGATGAAATAATAAATTACTGCATTATAAAATTATGTTTTGATCTCTTAAAAATTTATTATTCAATTTCGTCCTCTAAAAGATTTTTTAGATTCACCCTTGATCTTAGCACCGCCATTATCAAACAATCCTAAAGATGAACTAAAACTAAATTTAAAACCATGATCAGGGGCGAATCCAAGGGGGTTGGTAGGACCTTGGACCCCCCTAAAATGGAAAAATATTCATTTAGGTCTTTAAAATTTTTTAAAATTTTAAATTAGTAAAAATAAAATTACACTTTAACTTCCCTAAAAATGATAAAATTTTAATTTAATCATTTAAAAAATACATTTTTATTATCATAAAAATTATAATTTAATTTTGACCTCTAAAAAAATAAAACTAATAAAATTTTCAAAAAGTAATAATTTAATTAGATTTAAAAAAAAATGGGATCTAATATAATTTTTGTAAGATTGACGAGTACTTTTAAAAATTTTAAGAGAATTCAACTAAAATTTTTTTATTCAACTAAAATTTTTTAAAAAATTCAAGGAAAAAAAATAAAAACTTCCGAAATTTTTCAAAGGATTCGGCTCTACTCGGGAGTCGATGCCACTACAAAACCCGTATGACGTTAGGAGAGAGGGACTACAGTCACACTAATTTAATTGCATTTGCAATTGAGAGGTATAGGCTACTGAAAATATTAATTAAATTTGGCAGTTTCTGAATTAATTAAACCCCTCAATTATATAAAATATCACTAACGAATCATTTAATACTTCGTATGCTCAAAAAATAAAAAATTCATTTTTATTTTCATGGAAGAAAAAACCCAAAGGAAATAGGAAAGCAAGTTCCCCACTGTTCTTGGCCAACATACAGATGCAGCCTTGCCACCTCTGGTTTTAATATTTATAAAAATATTAATTTATATTTATAGTGAGTGAAAAAATATTTATTAAAAATATAGAAAATTGAAGTTGTAAAAATTTCAAAATAAATAAAACATAACCTACCCAGTATTAAAACATAAAAGAAAAAAAATTGATTCTTTTAATTTTCTTCTCTCTTTGTATTAAATTCAAAATATATACCTTTATAAAAAAAAAAAAATCCTTTTTCTACTCTGTACAAAAAGGAGTAACTTGGGTACTTCTGCTTTTCAGTTTTTTATTTCTTTTTTCTTCTTTAATCCTTACTTAAATTTTCATTTTTTTTTGTTAGGTTTTCTTGAAAGGTGGGGTTTTTGTTTGCTTTCTTTTATAGAAATTATTTTCTTTGATTATTGTCCCATCATTTTTTTTTTTTGCTTTTTAACTTCTTTACCATATTCCCCACCTGGGTTTTTTTTGAGTATTATTATTAGTATTATTATTTTAAATTTTGTTCCACAAACCCACATGCATGTTCTTCAGTTTGTCTGATCTGGATTGGATCACAAGGTGTTATTTTTTTTTCCTACCTTGAAGAAGTGTAAAGAGAGAAATAGAAAGGGAGGTTTCTTTGGTGGGGTTAGTTGCTTGAAATTTCTCTTCTTCTTTTTTAGGAGCAATCTTTGATTGCTTAGAAGAATGAAGAAATAAAGAACCAGGTAGGACTTTTTTCCCCCCTAAAGTTCATATCTTTTTGATCTCTATTTTGGGTCCACAACAGGTTCTTTTGTTGTTTCCCTTCTTGTTTATGTTACAAGTAACTGTGTAATATTGCATTTCTATGTGGGGGTGGAATTTGACTTGGGGTTTTGGTTGGTTTTTGGCCAAAATTACATTTGCTTGTTAATTGTTCTTTTTTATTATTCTCATTTGTTTTAATTTGTTGGTTTGTAGGGATGAATAATCTACTTATGTGCTTGTATTGTTGCTGGATTTTTAAGTAGAAATTGAGTGTTGTAATACTGAATGATTGAAAATTGTTTTCATTGGAACTGCAGTCTTGGGGTTGATAGCATTGTTTGAATTTGTTATTGTGGAGGGATGAATTTTTCTACTTCTGTGCTTGTATTGTTGCTGGATTTTAAGTCGAAATCAAGTATTCTAATGTTGAATGATTGAATTGTGTTTAAATAGGCAAAAGCAGTCTTGGGGTTGATAGCATCTTTGGACCCCTTTGGCATGGCTGGTATTGATGTTTCTAAGTATGCACATAGCCCCGTGCACGTGGCTGTTGCAACGAGGGATTATGGTAGTCTCAGGAGGATACTTGAGGCTCTCCCACGTCTTGGTAACCCTGATGAGGTTCAAACTGAAGCAGCCTCATTGGTCGAGGAAGAAAAGGCTGAAGAGATTGCTGCTGTGATTGATAGGCGTGATGTTCCTAACAGGGATACCCCTCTTCATTTGGCTGTTAAACTTGGTGATGAAACTGCAACTAGAATGCTTATGGCTGCTGGTGCTGATTGGAGCTTGCAAAATGAACAAGGATGGAGTGCACTCCAAGAAGCAATTTGTAATAGGGAAGAGGCTATTGCGATTATTATTGTTCGGGATTACCAGCCATTGGCATGGGCAAAATGGTGTAGGAGGTTGCCTCGTTTGGTGGGAACTATGCGAAGGATGAGAGACTTTTACATGGAAATCACATTCCATTTTGAGAGTTCCGTGATACCTTTCATTTCCCGAATTGCTCCTTCTGATACATATAAAATTTGGAAGAGGGGTGCGAATTTGAGGGCTGATATGACTTTGGCTGGATTTGATGGTTTCAGAATTCAGCGTTCAGATCAGAGTCTTCTTTTCCTTGGTGATGGTTCTGAGGATGGTAAGGTTCCTCCTGGATCACTTTGTATGATCTCACATAAGGATAAGGAGGTGATGAATGCTTTGGATGGTGCTGGTTCTCAAGCAACTGATGAAGAGGTTCGAAAAGAAGTGGTTGCAATGTCTCAGACTAGTATATTCAGGCCTGGAATAGATGTGACAGAGGCAGTTCTTTTGCCACAATTTACTTGGAGGCGACAAGAGAAAACAGAAATGGTGGGTGCCTGGAAAGCTAAGGTGTATGATATGCACAATGTTGTTGTTAGCATCAAATCTAGGAGGGTGCCTGGGGCCATGACAGATGATGAGTTTTTGGGAACTTCCAATGAAAACGAAGCAGAGAGTGAAGAGCTTGACGAGATTTTGACAGAAGAAGAAAGGAGACAACTTGAAGTTGCTCTTAAATTGGATTCTTCAGAAATATCCAATGAGAGTGATGATGGCATTATTGGACATCAGCACAGTGGTTATGAGTCTCGGGAAATTCCTATCGAGGAAACCAATGGTTTTAAAAATGGAGAGACTAAGCAGGAAAAGAAAGGATGGTTTGGTGGATGGAGGAAAAAGGAGACAAAGCATGACTTGCAGAGGAAGATTGTGCCACCTAGAAGTTCTTTCCGTGTTGATGAAAAGGTGAGTGACTTACTAGGAGACTCTCCATCAAGGAGTCAGATAAAGCCTGGTAGACATTCTGTGGAGATTGTGGCAACAGATGATCATAGGAGGACAAGAGATTTGAGAATATCTACTTGCATGAGTTCTGAGAGTAGTAATCGGCGTAAAGATAGTAGCCGGGAGAACGAGTATAAGAAAGGATTGAGGCCTATTCTTTGGTTTTCTCCGAACTTCCCACTGCAAACCGAAGAACTCTTACCTTTGCTAGATATTCTTGCAAACAAGGTCAAAGCAATTCGGCGGTTGAGAGAACTGCTCACGACAAAGCTTCCTGCAGGAACCTTCCCAGTCAAGGTTTGTTGTTCTTTTACTGACTGATTAATCATATAAACTCTCAATAATGACTTCTGTACTTGTGTCCAAAACATAATATGTTTTTCTGGGAAGGCTACTCTGTAGACATATTTGTGTGTTTTTCGAATCTTAGTCATTAGCTGCACAACTGTTGATGATTTTTGGCATTTATTTTGAGATTCGTTTGTTACCCAATTTTTTTGTGATCTATTACATTAGAGCGCATTGAACTTTTTCTCGACTTGTTTAGGGTTTAAGACTAGGATTTCGGTATCTTTATGCCTGGTATATGATCCATTCCCTCCCTTCCGTCTATGGATGCATAGACTTGCCAGGTAAAATGGAGGCATAGTTTCATTTGCCAGGTAAAATGGAGGCATAGTTTCATTCTTAAATATTGATGGTGCCAGTTTACCGTACTCATTCCTCAGGTTTGGGGCTTTCTGCAAAAAAATAAAAGAAAAAAAGGATGGTGGTTAAATAAACTAGTTGCTACTGCTTTTGTTCTCATATGCCACGCATAATTCTCTCTTAAAGATTTTGGCTTGAACGAGTTCTCATGGTTGTATGTAGGTTGCTATCCCTGTGGTTCCAACAATCAGAGTATTGGTTACTTTCACGAAGTTTGAAGAACTACCACCCGTGGATGAGTTCTCGACACCCCCTTCAAGCCCCACTGCAGGCCAAGAAAGCCCTGCTGTGACACATTCCTCGGGTTCTTGGTTTCAGTGGATAAAGACACCATACCAACGCCCTAGCTCGTCCAATCATAGCTACAATAAGATAGAAAATCTTCAAGATCCGTTTGCAATACCGCCCAATTACACTTGGATTACAGCTGAAGCAAAGAAAAAGAAGATGCAAGAGAAGAGCAAATCAAAGAAAGGTAAGGGTCAGACTCATTGAAGTCAGGCTATGATCCCGACACATAACAAGTTCAAGCATTCCAAAAGGAACTCCAGCAGGTACCAAACAGGAAATAATGTTTCATTAAATCCATTGAAATGAAAATAGGGAAATAGATAATTGGAGCTGTGCTCCATAAAGTATGGATGTTCCTTCCCTTCTATCACGGGAAAATTCGATTGTGGGGGCATAAAATAGGTGGAAAGAAATGTGATTTGGTTGGCATTTGGTAGGATGTTACAATCTTTGGATTACTGATTTATATCTTTTACTTGTGACTAACTTTTGGCTACATACAGTTACCTATTTCTGGCACTGATATTGTTCGTAGCCATTGAAAAATCTAATACGAATGACTCGTTATTCACTAGATTTATCGGCCATAATAGTTATGTAGGATAGATGACTGAGTTATTCTGTAGCCAGTTAGAATTCCTTTTAGTTCACCTTGTGCAATGTGTCTTTTCTTTATCTGTATTTGTTCCAATTTAAAGCAAAGTTCTCTTATGTTCTGATGGTTAATGATTGATGGAGCTCTACTTGAATATGGAAACTGTTTAAGAATACCTTTTTGGTGGAAACTTTAATATTTATGAATGACATGGAGTATAACTTAAAGATTGTGGATTTCAATGTACTAGATTTTGTGGCATTTACAGTAAAAGTATCATCGAAGCCCTTGTTTTAAGAGTTAAATTACGTTTTGTCTTATCTACTTAAAAATAGGTAAATTAATTTTTGTACGTTTCATTAAAAATCAAATTGGTTTTTTTGTAAAAAATTTTATCTTTTTTATTGTTACAAATTGATTAATGTATGTTGAAATGAAATATATGTGACATGTCACGTGTAATTATTTGATTATTTCGTTATTTACTAATTTTTGAGTAAATGGGGTTTTCATGATACTTCTAAGGTTGCATTTACCAATGAAAACCCTATTGACTAATATTACATAAAAGAAACTATGAAAATCATGGGATTGATTATGCTGCTGTTTGGTAGTGTGACCATCCAAAATAATATGAAGACAAGTTTATTAGTTTAATATTTCTTTATGAAAAGTAAAAGGTGCCAACATTTCAATCAAATATTAAAAGCATCTTAGCAATCATGTTTCTATGTTAGTGCAGCAGAGGGTTGTGCGCTTATGCTATGATTGTGGTAATAAGCAAAGATTTTTGATAAACTTTTATCTTTTTGGGGTCCTACAAGGATCTGCAAAAACCCCCATAGCTAGCATTCACCAGCTTTGTTCAAATTGGAAACTTGGGATTTTCAGGGAAAATTTTCAGTTCCAAGCCTACTGGTATTTGTCAAGATCATACATAGAAACTAGAATAACTTTCAAACTTTCATTGATTTACCGTTGTTAATTGAAGATTTTGATGCAAAGAAAAGGATAAGTTTTGAAGAACTTTAATGGCATGCAGTTAATTAATTCCTATATGATTTTGAACTCATTTGATCACTAGATTCACTTACCGAAGGGACCACTTTAAGTAACAAACCTGCTCCTAAAGAGAAGAAATGCATGCACCTGTTTTTGCAATAATCATGACCCAATTTGCTTTAGTTTTGCAGCCAAGAGACCCCAATGGAGAGGGGGCCCTGCCTCTTCTCCCCATGCCTCATATTTAAAAGACATTGATTGAACAATGAAGGCTCTTGTGGGCAACCATTTTTAATGCATTTCGTAACAGTAAAAAAATAAAAAGACCTACCTATTTTCACAAATCTGTCTGCAATAATGCATCCCTTATGGTTAATCAGTCTTTGGAGCACTGTCAAATATGATGCAGGCACTTTCACTGCATTGTGATTCATCTTTGCATATCTGAACGCTGCAAATTTGGCTAACAAGTTATGAATAATCAAGCAACAATGGTTCTATACAATTTTCATAAATTAGTTCATCTTTGAAGGGACTTTACCTACTTGGGAATGTTGTTGCTTCATTGAATTGCACAAACACAAGAGTTCCTAACTCCTCCTAGCTCTCCATCATCTGACACACTTTTATGGCAAAAAATATGTCAGAAACATACAAAGTTGGATTAAGACTATGCTCTCTTTTCATTAACTAAAGTATCAATCCATATTCAACATCTATATCTGATATATATTCTGAACATAGGATGAGGCTACGATCCTCTCGATATATGAAAAAAAGTGACCATATCTGACATTCATGCTCGAGTCTAGATAACATTAGTTGAATCTTAAACTATGAAATATAATGCTAAAAATAATCCTAAGAACACTTCTTGGGTTGTGCTATTTCTCAAAGTATTGACTAAGGCCTTTGGCGAACCTAATGGTAATCTCAGCCATGAAAGTGAGATTAATTCTTTATATATAGAAGAAAACATAAAGGCTTAGCTACGTATGGATGATGTTTACCTTGGTTCAAACTCTTGAACATGAGCAATATCTTTACCATGAGCATCAGACCAACTAACTTTCCTCCTTTGAGTCTTTAACTGGTTTTCTTCATCAGTAGCAGTAGTTTTCTTGAGATTGCTCTTGAGAGTGGGAATTTGTTCCATGTGAGGCCCATTAGTCCCACTACTACTGCAGTTGCTACCATTGGTGACCCTAATTTCATGTCCTAATTGTAACTCATCATCATTACCAACTTCTTCCATGACCCCATCTTTGATACTCTTTCCCACACTTGACCACTTCTTCTTGATGTTAATCTCTTCACCTTTGGTATCCAAATTCCTTGATGGTACATAGCATGAGCACACTAGAGCAGTGCACCTGTTCTGCGCCGACGCCGCCAGTAGTACTATTCCTCCCCCTCCCAAAACAAAGCTTAGATCCCCTCTCCCTTTCTAAACTGGTGAAGAAACAGCTTCATGTATATATATATGCCATTTGATTTTACTAGTACATAACTTTGCTTTTTTACATAGAAGATAATGGGTAAAAGTATTATAAAAGTTCTTGTACTAAGAGTTGGATTGCATTTTGCTCCCTCACTAAAAAAATGGGTAAATTGATCCCTCTACACTAGATGAAAGAACAAATTAGTCCTTTTGTTAAAAATTTCATCCACTTCTATTAAAAATTTGGCCCTGTATGTTAAAATGAGACACGTGACACATCACATGTAACTGTTTGATTATTCTTTTAGCAAAGCCAAATTTTAATTGTAGAAATGGATGAAATCTTTAATAGAAAATATTAGTTTTTGATTTAACGTACAATGATTAATTTACTTATTTTTTAAATAAAGAAGGCAAAATGTAAATTGACTCTTGGGAGGGAGTGGTGCTTTTACAGAAGATGCACAGGACTAGGAATAGGAATATCTTAAGAGTTGAATTCTTTTGCTTTTGGCCTCACCACTCATTACTGAGATGAAAATAGGGTGAAAAAAGAAAGAAAAAAAAGGGGATTAGAGTGCTCATCAACCCCCAACTTTTGACTGTTTATATGTGGGGGAGGAATTGGGTTTTCATTGTTTCTTGTAGTTATGAGATGGAGATAGGCATCTAAGCTTTTATTCTTTGCTTTTTGCTCATATGTTTTGCTTTTTCATGGCATGGGAGCCAGCAATCAATAAGTGGTAAAGAGGGGAAATAATTATAGTTTCACAGGACATTATTATAGAAAAATGGAATAAATACAAAATTATATTTTCTTTTACTTGGTTTTGTATACACAGTAGATTTGTATAAACCTCGGGTTATTTACTTAAAATCAATGTTATTTGAATTGAATCGAATTGTTCAATTGGATCGGTTAAATTGAGAATCAGTTGGTATATTGATTTGAACATAAGGATTAAACTAATCTTTGAGTGAACAGTTGATTCGGAATTTATTGATATTTGAGAGTGTAAAAATACCACTCAGAAAAAAGTTGGGTGAAAAAAAAAAAAATGTTTAAATTAAAATTCTCTTAACTTTATATTATATATAATATGACGCGATATGTAATTTATGTTATATAAAGATTAAATATGTAATTTAATAATATAATCATTAAAAAATATATTAAGTTGTTCATATAATTTTAATAAAAATAAATAAAAATATTAAATATTAAATATTAAATAAAATAACATATTTGAATAAATTTTGAAGAAGCATATACTACGTTAATACGATATATAGACATGATCTGACCTATGAACACTTATTATTAATTTAAACAGTCGATTCAAACAATACTGGTTGCATCAAACATAAATTCTTTGACTTCCATTTTCTCAAATTTTTTTTATCCTTTGTCATCTTGATGTAGTGGATTGAATATACGGTATGCCAAAGATCTTTTCTGCATAGTATGTTCATTTGTTTTTGCTTTCTTTAATTTTGACCTTATTTTAGTTCTCTCTCTATGTTCATTTGTTACTATATTCGAATCTCAAACCAAACGAAAAAGTTCAAAATGAAAAAAATATAGAGATCAATTGTATAATTTAATCTAAAATTTTCGTTTGAAATGATGACGTGTCACATCAGCTTACCATTACACCGTTAACAGTTCAGTGACTAAAATGTTATAATACGATAACGTAAATGACTAAAACGTAACATTTCAAATATTTTTTTTCTCAGTCAAATATTACATACTTTTAAGGACTTGAGACACTCGAGCCATACCAGAACAAAAAACAGAGCTGCGATTTGCAGCAGATTTTAAGTACATAACAGCGGCCTTTCCAAAACAATTCACCAAAGACCAAAGCATTAAAATGACTTGCTTCATACTGGCTATCATTTCTACCTCAATATCGCCTTGAAATCTAAAGGCAATATAATAGGACTCACCACCAGACTTTAAAACATTTTCGGTCGCTTTACCCCAGCAATAGCCAAAGCACCAACCATATCATTCCCATTCTGTTCTGTTTTTGAAAATGATGTTTCCCCCTGCAAAATTCTTCTATCAATTTCTCTAAACCGAGGTTGTAGCGACCACAACCTTTGTTCTATCTTCATCAATCAATTCAACACCACTTTTGATCCAACTTCAATCATAAGAGACCATTTTGACGTCCAACCCATTCCATCAATCACATCCAAGGCAACCTTAATCTCACAAACCTCATCAAAATCTACTCTCATTGCTGCAATTGGTCCTGAAAAAAAGCACCCGAGCCTCTCCGACCTCTAAGTGACTAAAATATAATATGAGATAAGCAAAAGTGATTATTTTAATAGTTTACCCATAATTTATTTGGTCCCAACTTAAGAAAAAAATATTTTAGTTCTTTATTTTTTTAATTCTTAAATTTATGCTGCTTGTCAAATTATTCATGATGCATAAAAAAAATTAATGTTTATTATTTTTGTTGACGTGACATGTACGTCCATAAAGATTGAGACAACAAATTTTGCTCCTGCCTTTTTATTCATTATGACGAAGGAGAAATTATCTCATTCAAGTCATCTAAAGGGTGGAAAGTAAGCATGGTTACCTTATAAAGTTTGTCGACAAGGGCCAAAAGTTTGGCATCTCTTCTAGGCAGATACCTTGTTACTATTTGCGCAGGCTAGATTGTCACAACTCCAAGTCATCGAAGAGTCCTTACTAGAGTTCAATCAAGCCTTAGGTTTGTCCATTAATTTCTCAAAATCAAAATTGTTTCCCCGAATGTGATTAAATTTGTATCTTGGAGTACTTATTATCCATGGAGGGGCTCTGCTCTCAAGTCCGAGTTATGGGTTATTTTAAGTGGACTGAAATTGACTCGATTAAGGAATTATAGTAAGGTTATTGTTGAAAGTGACTGCGTAAATGCTATTGAGATGATAATAGAAAGTTCTGTGAATACTCCTTCGATGACCCTTGTACGAAGGATGAATGAGGTCAGAAGACAGTTACAAGAAGTTAAGTTATAGTTTGTTCCAAGAGATCAGGATAATATGGTAGCAGATTGATTTGCTAAATCAAGCTCGATTGATGATGTTAAACTTATCATTTTTGAGTTTTCTAGCTTTCCTGTTAGAAATTTTTTGTTAAAAGATAAACTTCGTGCATCGCATGTAAGATTTATTTTATCTAAAAGCACTTGATTGCCTTCTTTCATTATATATATAAGAAAAGATTGCTTATTCCCTTGCTTAAAGCTCGACCATTTGTTCATTTTCTATCAGAAGTCAATATTCCTATAAATATTTCATTTCTTAATAAGGTAAACAACAAGAAAAAAGATCAATCTGATTGATCACGATGTATTGAATCATCTCCGAATGCAAAGTTTTTCGAAATAAGATAACATCTAAAAAGAAAGAAAGAAAATAATACAAAATTATTCTAACACAAAACCTAACCTAAAACTAATCTACTGAACATCTGTTGAACCCTCCCCTTTTAATTCTCAATAGAATGTTGACTATATGGTTAGGAATCCGAAGACCAAAGTGCCCGTTCCTTTAATACAATATTTAAGGTTGTTTGTGGGAAAATGACCTCGAATTGCCTTTAAAATCAAACACGTGCAGGTAATCGTCGTGACGTCGGGTGCTTCCTTGTCGTGATGCGGAATCTGTTTTGGCTCTTGCTAGCCCCTGCCTTCGGTGTCATGACTTCCACGGACATCAACTGCAGTTTCGTCTCAAAAGTTGCATCTTCAGCTCCCGATCCATCCTACATAATCACATAATCTTTATTAACTATAAAATAACCTAATAACTGCTAAAAATCATACTTTTACTACTTAGACTCTAAAAACATAAATCACTACTAAAATGACTCGATTTTACTTACCACATGCTAAAATAAAAATGATAAATTATAGCAGATTAATATACTCTTATAATAAGTTTGGATATCATAAATGAGTTTGCATACACCCAAGGTTTCAACAAAGATATACGCCGATGGTTTTTGTAAAGAAAATTTTCCAACTCCATGTGATGTTGATGTCAACTTTACTGAACTGAGTTGATTGACTGCGAGTGAGCAAAGGTAATCTTCAGAAGGAGAAAAGGGTCAAAGGCCACTAAAGTTTGATTTTTGGTGTGCCTTCCGATGCGTAAATCAATACTGATACAAATGATAGAAAGCAAGAGATATGGTTTTAGTCAAAGGGTCAACAGACCTTGCTAAGAATCGTGTATCGAGTATTTATAGGCTTCTAATTCCCTGCCCGCGTTTGCTTAGGCGGGCAATTAATTTCACTCTTTGTTTTTATTGTGTTCGTAATTAATTAATTGAATTAATTTAAATTTTAATTTACCACTTCAAACTATCGATTAAATAATAAAAAGATAGTAATTATAATAATTTTAGAAGTCGTGAGAACGATATCTTTGTTCATCGTAATTGTATTATTAATTAATAGGTGCACTTACTTTAGTTAAATTTTTAGTTAGTTTACGATTACACCACTTATTAAAGACATAAAATACGGTGGTAAAATAAGGAGATCTATGGGGGCGAAAGGCCGAGGGCTTGAGATACTGACCATATCGCACAAGTAGAATCCGTATAGAACTACACTTCTTCTATTTGACATTGATTAAAATGATTTTTTTTCCAACTTTTAAATAGATGTAGTCGAAACTCCTTTTGTATCATTTAATTTTCAAACATGAGTGAATTTGTCTTCCACTGCTCATGATTTTTCCCGAAAGAGTTTTCTACGTAAAATCTGTGTGTTTTATTTACCTTTTTTTTTTTTTTACTGATTTGCGATCGTTCTATTGCTATTATTGACATTATTTTTAATTGTATTTTGGTCCCATACTTTGTTTTTTTACTCAAATAACTAAGAAATATGTTTATAAAAAATCCTACTTTTTAGCTCTTCACCATCATGGAATTAATAGTTGTTGAACTTATTACTACTTTTTATTTAATTTTTCTTAAAACAATATATCACCCATACCTAAATTCTTCTCTTACACAAGAAAGAACAGTGCAATTGACATAGTGATTTTGGTTTGACACATACAAAAATGCAATTTAATGGATATAATTATTTCAGATTTGGTTTTAAATGTGCTAGTATCAAATTCGATTTTAATGGTATTTTTAGGGAGAGAATTTAGATTCAAACTTTAAAAATAATATTGTTGGGAGTGATAATCATAAACGATTGACGAATTACTTTTCATGAGTAACTAATGGACATGGAGATACCGTGATTCCAAAAGAAAAAATTGATTTTAATGGAATTCATGTTTTTAATGGAAAAAGTTGCTATTTATTCAATTGCTGGTTGAGAAAAGAAAAGGGAAAAATTTTCGTTAATAAATTGAATGATTTACAATATGGGTTCTCTTTATTGAATGAATGGTTAAACGATTTCTTACTCCCTTGCTTAAAGCTCGACCATTTGTTCATTTTCTTTACAAAGTCAATATTTCTGTATAAATATTTAATTTCTTAAGAACGTAAGTAACGAGAAAAAGAAAAAAAATCGAATGGCAGAATTTTAAAAGGTTGAATTCACGATTTCTGACTTGCTTGATTGTAGATTACTGTGGGTTAACTTTCGCTTAAGCTTTTAGACAAGATGGGTGTTTTTAATTGGATGGTTGTGCACGTTGTCTTTTATGCTCTTTTTATGAATGGTCATGTATTTGCTGATAATCTTGATGTTGATGAAAATGAACATAATTTACTTCAACATCTAGATTTTTCCAAAGAAATGGCACAAAATAAAAGAAATAGGAGTTCTTTAACACTTATACCTCTAATCGGTTTAGGTGCCCTTGGTGCAGCTGGTGCTGCTGTTACTGGTGTTGCTGCTTTAAAAGGTGCTTCTGCTTTAAAAAGAGCCATACACCAACGTCATGCAGCTGATGGTGGTGGTGGAGGTGTTGGATTTGGAGGTAATATAGGAGGACAAGGAGGGTTACGTGGAAGTGGTAGCGCTTATATTTCTGGTGGAGTAGGAGGGCAAGGAAGGTTTGGTGGAAGTGGTGGTGGAGTAGGAGGGAAAGGAGGGTTTGGTGGAAAAGGCAGTGGAAGTGGTAACGTTGATGTTACTGGTGGAATAGGAGGACAAGGGGTTTTGGTGGAAAAAGTGGTGGAATTGGTAGCGCTAATGTTGCTGGGGGAGTAGGAGGGCAAGGAGGGTTTGGTGGAAAAGTTGGTGGAGGTGGTAGTATTAATGTTGCAGGTGGAGTAGGAGGGCAAGGAGGGTTTGGTGGAAAGGTGGTGGAGGTGGTAGCACTAATTGTTGGTGGAGTAGGAGGACAAGGAGGGTTTGGTGAGAAAGGTGGTGGAAGTGGTAGCGCTAATGTTGCTAGTGGAGTAGGAGAGTTTGGTGGGAAAGGTGGTGGAAGTGGTAGCGCTAATGTTGTTGTTGGAGTAGGAGGGCAAGGAGAGTTTGGTGGTAAGGTGGTGGAAGTGGTAACATTGATGTTGCTGGTGGAATTGGAGGACAATGGGGTTTTGGTGGAAAAGGTGGCGGAAGTGGTAGCGCTAATGTTGTTGGTGGAGTAGGAGGGCAAGGAGGGTTTGGTGGAAAAGGTGGTGGAAGTGGTAGCGCTAATGTTGCTGGTGGAGTAGGAGGGCAATGAGGGTTTGGTGGAAAAGGTGGTGGAAGTGGTAGCGCTAATGTTGCTGGTGAAGTAGGAGGGCAAGGAGGGTTTGGTGGAAAAGGTGGTGGAAGTGGTAGTGCTAATGTTGCTGGTGGAGTAGGAGGACAAGGAGGGTTTGGTGGAAAAGGTGGAGTAGGAGGTCAAGGAGGGGTTGGTGGAAAAGGTGGTGGAAGTGGTTGTGGTAATGTTGCTGGTGATGTAAGATGGCATGGAGGGTTTAGTGTAAAAGGTGGTGGAAGTGGTAGCGCTAATTTGTGCTGGTGGAGTAGGAGGACATGGAGGATTTGGTGGAGAAGGTAGTGGAAGTGGTAGTACTGAGGTTGCTAGTGGGGTAGGAGGGCAAGGTGGTGGAAGCGGTAGCACTAGTGTTTCTAGTTTAGGAAGTGTGCACGGTGGAGGTGGTGGTCATGGTGGAGTAAAAGGTAGTGGATTAGGAGATAGTGGTGGTAGTGGCGGCGGTGGCTTTCATTTTGGTGGTCATTTTAAATTTGGTGTAGGAGGAGGAGGGTCTGGTGGAGGCCATTAATGCACATTTCAGACAAAGATATTTGATTATAAAATTTAGTTGTATATCCTTGGTTATTTGTGTTTCACTTATTTTTATTGAGTGAAACCTTAAATAAGAGATTTTGTTAACCTAGCATGCTATGCCTAAGAAGTTTGTACAATGTATTTTCCTAATATCATTGTGAATCTTTGTTATAGAGAATATAACTTAATACTTTTTTTTGTAATGTTTTTTTGGGACTCACGGATGAAACTTGGGAAAAGACATGGAGTCGATCACCTATATAATTCGTCGTTTTAATAAAATGAAAATAAAAAATTAGACACGAGAATTCGATTACATATGAAAAAAGTATTAGCGTTCTTACAATGCTCGTTATTAAAATGATACCTAATATAATGTGCTACCCATGATTTCGAAGTAATGAAATCAAATTCCACATAAAATAAATAAATACATCAAATCAACAGTATTTAAAATTTTTTTTGAATGAAATGAAATTTCCTATTTTTTACATCCAAAGATGTCAGTATCCCTTTGGCATATTGAAGGAAGATGAGGGTTTATTCTATGGAAAATTTCATTCCATTCAACAAGGGTATTCCTTTGCAATTAATAAGCATCTAGTACTCTGTTGACACCCTTATGGTGACCCGAATTAAGCAATGTCAGAAGCAATGCCACGTATAGTGCCAATTGCTTCAGGGATTGTCGAAGAACAAATAAGAACACAACAATTTGTTTATACAATTTAATTTTTCCAAATTTGCGGAGCATTACATAGAGAGATAGTCCACTATTTTAACAATTTGTACAAGAAGTAATTACAAACTTTAATACTCACTAGATTAAAAATCTTATTTTTACACCTAAGATCTACATTACTGACCGTTATATTTCCTCTTGGAAACTTCAGCTAAAAACCAAGTAAACTACTTGATTTCACACTCCATGCACTCATAATGAAACACTCCTTTCATGAACAAAACACGTGCTCTCTAATTTATATAACACTTATACAAGTCTCCTCAATGTATAAGTAACTTTGCTAATATACTAGATCAATTACAATCAATCTTCCATTAAAATAGCAAGATAATAAGCTCTGGGAATATCTTTGATAAGTTTTAGATAAATCTCGAATATTTAGGATATGTTCCTATTGTTTGTCTGATTCAATCCAATCTCCTCAAAATAGAGAAGTTAATTTCCTTAATCCTATCCCAACTAACTCGAAGATATGTTCCTATAACAGGTTTCGACATCATAGATGGGATTGCAAACATCCAAAGAATTAAAGGAGAACAAAAGTTGATTACATCGTCACTAACTTACACTGCCAGAGAGCAAAACGATGCAATAATGAGATCCTTGAGCAGTCAAAACATTCGACAATGGAAGAACAAAATCAACAAAAAATATGAAGGAATAAAGAATGAAAATCAAGCAACGAGAGTTGTAAATGAACAAAAGGTGGCGACACAAAAAGAACTAGAGTTTTGGGCATGACAGTGGTGAAAATGAAAAGAAAGTTGAAGAGGAAGAGAGGATGAAGGAATAAGGGACGACAAAAGAAAAATCGAAAGAGACTGTCGAAACCATTTTTTGGAAAACGTGTTTCGAAATTATTTTAAAATTAGAAAATGGGAGTCACAACCAATCTTTTTATATGGTGTGATTGGATCACCACAAAACGTTTAAAATCCGTTTTGAAAAATATTTTGGTCTTCGTAATCCAGAAAACAAGTTCGGGAGTCGGTTACACATGAGGAAGGGTTAGCACCCTCATATGCCCAAAATTGGTACCACATTGATTATCTTAGGGTCTTGTTTGTAAAATTTTGAAAACTCGAATAAAGTTTAAAATACGATCCTTGAATGCATGAGTTACGTTTAAAAGAAATTGATTTTGTTTGGAAGTCCCACTATTTCAAAGTGATCGAGAAAGAAAGTCACGTCCAGTGAGTTAGGACATAATATTTCGAGATCTAGAAATAACGAGTTTTCCTTTATCGTAATTTTTTTTTTAACTTTGGAAAAGGATGTTCGATTATCTCATTTTGAAAAAAAAGTCGCACCTAGTAAGTTTAGGTACTAATTTTCAGAATCAGAGATAAAAAAAATTGCCTCGATTTAAGGATATTCGATTATTCCGATTTGAAGAAAAATCGTGCCTAGTAAGTTAAGGCACAAATTTTCAAAACTCGAAATAAAAGACAATTGCCACGATTTTAAAGTTTTTATGAAAACAATTTTGAAAACAAATATGTGAGTTTAATATGAATGAGCAGTTAATATTGGATATTAGATAATACGAAGCA
Source organism: Kokia cookei (assembly GCA_039519145.1). Lineage (NCBI taxonomy): Eukaryota > Viridiplantae > Streptophyta > Magnoliopsida > Malvales > Malvaceae > Kokia > Kokia cookei. The sequence continues at coordinate 2,887,651 of CM076901.1, read as the reverse complement.
AAACAATTAAATAGATAAATTATATACAAAAAATCAAAAATACGAAATACAAATGCATAATGATTAAAATTTAAATACAAATATTGATGAGGAAGAAGAATAGGGTAAAAATATAATTTTCGAAAAGTTCGGGGTAAAAAATGGAATTATGGAAAGTTCAAGGGTAAAAATGTAATTTTTGGAAAGTTTTGGGTCAAAAAAATGGAATTTTAGAAAGTACGGGGGTAAAAAATGTAATTTTTGGAAATTCGGGGTCGAAAATATAATTTTGGAGAAGTTAAGGGTCAAAATATAATTTTTGGATAGTTTAGGGACCTCCAAGGAAATAAAACCAAAAACAAGTGACACGTGGCAGCCTCTCAGGTGTTCAGAGTCAAAGGGCTAATTTGAAAATCATGAAAAATTTTTGGGCCAATTTTGTAATTAAACAGAACTTGATTTAAGGGTTAAATTGAAACAAAAATAAAAGGTAAAGGACTAATTTCATATATAAGCCAAGTTAAGGAGACGTGGTAGCTTCCTGGGTTTCATAAGATTAAAGGACTAAATTGAATAAAAAATAAAATTATTGGGCAAATTTAAAATAAAATAAAACATTAAAAGGACTCAATTGCAAAATTAGAAAAAAGCGAAAGGACTGAATGCAAAAATAACCAATTTATCAAAAACAAGCGGATCTTTAAGGCGGGTCGAGTCGAATCGGGTCAGACCTTGGGTCAGAGGCTCAAACGACATCGTTTCTGGTGTTAAAACACCCTCTTGAAACCGCGTCGTTTTACTTGGGTATATAAGTATGTTTTTAAGTGAAAATTCATTATGTATTTTCATTTTGCAAAAAAAAAAAACAAAGCCTTCCCCTCTGTTTTCTCTCCAGACTATCCCATGGCTAGCCGAAATCAGGCCCAACGTTCGCCGTCCTCCTTTCGCCACGCGCCACCGCGCAGTCACCCACCGCCGCTCGTGTTCACCACACATCGCCGCTTGTTGATCCCTGGTGCACGTGCTGTCGTCTACCATCATCCACGCGTCTGGAAAAGTCACTTCTAAAATGAGTATTTGGCCTCCTTTTTTTGCATTTTTATAATAGTATTCATCTTTTAAAACTCCCCTCTTTTTTAAAACTATGTTTTTTTATTTTTGTTTTTGTTTTAAAAACCTGTTAATTCCTTTTCCACATTTCTTTGGAGGGTCGTACACGACGAAGCGCGGGCGATGCTTGAAGGTGACCCCGGCGTGATTCCAGCGACAGTGGCGATGTTTGGTTAGGTCCGATCGTGGCGATTCGGAGGCAACATATACTCCTTCTCGACTTTTCAAATTTTCTTTTTATTTAATGTTAATATTAATTATTAAAATTATTAAAATTCTTTATTACCAATTATTAATGCTATTTATTATTTCTATTTGTTATTAACATTATTACTAATATTATTATTAATAATATTTATTATATTATAAATAATATTATTAATTACTATTGATGTCTTTATTTAATGCTTTGAAAATAAGAAAAAAATGAATAATGAATGTTGGTAGAGAGATGGTTGATATATATTAATGCATATTAATGTATATTAAAACTCAAAACATTAAGAAGATAACTCGGTTATGAAAAACATATATTGGAAATACCTAGGGCACTTAATACTTAAAACTTTGAATCTGACTTGAGATGTTAAATGTTTCATCTCTGCTCCCTTTCGTGTTCAATTGCAGGAATATTCAGTGTAGTAATTTCGAAAGTAGACTTGTATATGCTAATCACAAAATGCTTCAGAGTTTATTTCTTTGTATTTTGTTCCTTTTTTTTTTAGAGAACTTGTAACCCACAAATGGTTTTGAATTGGTTTTTTTAAAGTCTCAATTCTATCATTACAATTTGTTGTTTTACAATTTAATGTCTGTCTTGCTTTTTCTTTTGCAGGTTCGACAGTGGAGGCTTGTAGCAGTGGCGATTGTAGTGGGTTGAGATTGGAGGTGGAGGCAAGTTGTTGATGACGTGACGTGTTCTGATTGGACATGAAAAGGGGTGGTTGGTGCAACTTGCTTGGCAAATTTGGGTCAATTAGGTGCGGGCCTGTGTAATTGGGTTTGGGTTAAATGTAATGAGTCAATGGAATTTGAGTTTGTATTTGTGATTGGGCCTAGTTAATGGGTTTTATAATTGGACACTTTATAATTTGGACTTTTATTTTAAATTTATTAAGCTTTGAACAATATTTTAAATTTTTAATTTAAAATAATTCTAAGCTTAAAATAAATTTAAAATAAAAATTTGAGTTAAATTTAAGCAAAGTGTTGGATCCGGACAAATTGAGCTTCATAAGATACTACCGTGAAGAACACAAAGAGAATTTGAGAGAGAGGTAAAAGTACGAACAAACGCCAGAAAGAAAATCCCAGCATAAAAAAAAAAGAAAAAGAGGTGAAAGCCAAAAAGGAGAAAGTCGGAAAATGAGAGACGCAGCAAAGGAGGATTTTTCGGAATAATATATTTTAATTTAAAAATTAAATATAATAAAATCCCACCTATCCAGATTCAATTATTATCTTTACCAAATTACTTGGTTTGAATTTGACTCAATTTTTTTAGAGGAAAAACAAAAACAATTTTTACTTTTGCACACAAGAAGATTCAAATTTAAGACTTAAGGGTAAGTTAATTAGTGAGCCAATTTACTCATTCTTATTAAGAAATGTACAAAAATTAGAGATAATCCATACGTATCAAACCATATTTTGAGACAAAATTAATAGAATTCCAAGGAAAGAGAATCGAACTCGAATCTTTAAGAGCCATACACTCTCTCCTTCTTGTCTTAACTATCAAGCCAATGCTCATTTTTGAAATAATTTAACGAATTTTTAATTGAAAGGCACAACATGACAACACTCGCTCTACTAACCCAATTTTTTGAACTTTATTTTTGTATGTGACAACTTCACTTATAAATAACCTCATTTAATGCTGCTGGTGGAATAGGTGGGCAAGGAGGGTTTGGTGGAAATGGTGATGGAACTGGTAACGGTGGCTTGCATTTTGGTGGTCATTTTAAGTTTGGTTTAGGACGAGGAGGAGGCAACTAATGCACATTACAAACTGAGTTCTATTTACATGTCCTTATAAATAACAGTAATTCAATAATTGCATTTCGCTTATTTTTATTCAGTGAAACCTTAAATGAGAGATTTTATTAATCCTCACATGCTATGCATAAGAAATTTGTACTATGTACTTTCCTAATATCAATGTGAATCTCTGTTATAGAGAATATAACTTGTACTTTTTGTTGTAATGGTTTTGTGGGGACTACCAGATGAAACTTGGTAAAAGACATGGAGTCGACTCAATATATTTTGTTAAATGTGATTGAGTATCTAGATGATTCATCATTTCAACAAAATGAGAATAAAATGAGAATCGTTTTTGTTACGTATGAGGAAAGTGTTTGCATTCTTACGGATTTTTAACTAAAAGGCACAACATGACAACACTCGATCCACTAATCCAATTTCTTTTAATCCCATTTTTGGATGCGACAATTTCACTTACAATCGTGAAATTCATAGCTCAATAAATGGTAAATGACATTCTCTCATTGACATTATATGATAGATGGAAAAGTAACGTGACCACGAGTCATTTGTTTAGAGATGAATGATTCAATTACTATGTGGTAGTAATTGATTTTTCCAATGAAAAAGTTGTAATGGTTTGCATGAAATAAAATAAGATTGTGTTGGGAAAACGAATTTTATCCCAAAGAGATTAGGATGTCAGTTGCTCCTAGTTTTGAAGAGAAATATTAACATAATTTAGGGATTTTTATCGATCAACATACCAAGTGAAGAAATTGTTTAATTCGGATTGATAATGATAGATGAAATCTAGGTGAATTCTTTCTTGGATACTGTTTTGTTTCTTGGTTGTTAATCATTGACTTTCTTGATTTGTTCTTTATCATGTTCTTTAGTTTTAATCAATCACTCCAATTTATCGGTTAAATAATAGAAAGTCAGTAATTACTAGCACTTTTAGTTCTCGTGAAAACAATATCTTTACTGATCACCGTAACTATACTATTAATTGATATGTGCATTTACCTTAATCAAATTTTTAGTTGGTTTCGATTGCATCATTTTTCTCTGTAAGTCTTTCTTTCTCGTCAACATAATTCCAACAATAAAAAATAAACTTTTACTGTGTAATAAAAGCGTTTTGTCAACTGTATTTCTCCAAGAACGTGGGAGAAGGACAAGATGCTTAGTGAACGTGCATTGTACTCTGTTATGGAAATTCCTTTATTCCCCTGGTTGGCTTTTTGTCATTCGACTAGTCTGCAAAATGAGTTGTTTTTGTTTATTTGGGTTTGAGCTTGTGTTTGTTACTCTGTGTTAGAGCCCATGAAGTGTTTTGCATAAATAATAGTCCATCATTTGAAGTGGCTTGTAGAAGACCAATACTAAATGTTGCTATCGAGTATTGTGAAGAGTTGACACTTTTTTTTTTTTTTTCAAAGTAAAATGAAATGCAAAATTTTTTTTTATAAGAGCAACCCAAACAAGTTCAATCACAGCTTAAAAAAAATGAATAAAAACCAGACAGACTAGAAAGAACAACATAGCAAAAAACAGCTTCAACATCAGACGTCCCCGATGGACTCTGCTGTGAAAAACAGCATACCATCCCAGCATCATCCACTCTGCTTCAGTAACAATTCACCAAGCAGCTTTAAAGAAGTTTTTCCTTAACATACTTACCTTTGCTAGAGTTTCCGCCATTCCATTCTTTTTATGATTAGTGGCTGCAAACTGGATTTCAGCTATATGCGTACATCCATCTTCAATTTCCACAAACGGCTTCCTTGGCGACCATGGACGAATACTTCTATATTTCAACCAATCAGAGACCGTATTCAAATCAAACTCTATAATCAAAGGAAGTTGCACCTTATGAAACAGACCTGAGAACATCTCTAATGCAACTTTTATAGCCGTCAGTACCACCATTTCCAATCCCCGCTGCACAATTACCTGAAAATAGAGCCGAAACAACCCCTTTCTCATCCCGAAACACCCCCGCAGCCTGCTCTTTGATCCAAAGAGTTGACACCTTTTCAATGGTGACTGACACGCTAGCCTTGGGGATGAAGTTCAATAATGAGGGGAAGAATGATCATTGTAGAGTGGCACCACATGTTTGGGATGTGTAGTGGCGTTGTAGTTATATACCGTGTCCTTTCTCATGTTTTGAAATGTTTCTGTGGTTTTCTCTACCAACGAATAGGTTAGTATTTGTTTTTTCATTTCTTTTCCTTTCTCATATTAATTGTAATCCTAATTTCAACTATGCGAGCTCCTATCCTAGAATCGATTAAATCTTAAATTGTCAATTAAGCCACTAATTACTCTTAATTGAATGATTTATCATCTTTAATTAAAATTACCCTTACGATCTCACCCTTAAAATGTGAAAAATTCACTTCTTAATAAAAATAGTAAGAAACTTCTTCAAGACAGATTATAGAAGTATCCCCCTGACACGAAAGTTTTACTTATTTTATTTCTCTTTGTACATTGAATTTAATAACTTTAGTTAAGCCAATAAAAAAAATTAAAATTTAAGAAAATATGAACATATACTATCATATAATCACACTAGTATATTAAAAAATATTTATACTTTCAAAAAATCCTATTTTTAACTCTTCATCATCATGGAATTATTATTCGTCGAATTTATTACTAATTATTTTTATTTAATTTTTCCTAAAACAATATATCATCCATACCAAAATCCTTCTCTCTTACACAAGAAAGAACAGTGCAATTGACATAATATTTTGGTTTAACACGTAAGATATAATTATTTCAGATTTGGTTTAAAATATGATAGTATCAAATTCGATTTTAATAGTATTTTCAGGGAAATAATTTAGATTTAAATTTTGGGTATGATATTGTTGGAAATGATAATCACGGATTATGAACGGGATTACTTTTCATGAGTAGTTAATGGACATGAAGATACCATGATGATTTTAATGGAAATCATGGAAGAAGTTGCTATTTATTCAATTGCTGGTTGATGGTTGAGAAAAGAAAGGGGAAAATTTTTCGTTAACAAGTTGAATGATTTACAATATGGGTTCTCTTTACTGAATGCATGGTTAAATGATTTCTTACTCCCTCGCTTAAAGCTCGACCATTTGTTCATTTTCTTTATAAAGTCAATATTTCTTTATAAATATATTATTTCTTTACAAATATATAATTTCTTAAGAAGGTAAGCAACGAGAAAAAAAAAAAAGAAAAAAATCAAATGGAAAAATTCTAGAAGGGTGAATTCACGATTTCTTACTTGCTTGGTTATATAATCAGATGATTGTGGGTTAACTATCGCTTAAGCTTTTAGAAAAGATGGGTGTTTTTACTAGGATGGTTGCGCCTATTGTCTTTTATACTCTTTTTATGGATGGTCATGTAATTGCTGATAATCATAATGTTGAGGAAAATGAGCATAAGTTACTTCAGCATCTCCATTTGTCCAAAGAAATGATAGAAAATAAAAGAAATACTAGGTCTTTAACATTTTTACCTCTAATTGGTTTAGGTGCCATTAAAGCAGCTGGTGCTGCTGCTGCTGGTGGTGCTGCTTTAAAAGGTGGTTGTGCATTAAAAAAAGCCATACGAAATCATCGTGGAGCAGGAGTTGGTGGTGGAGGTATTGGATTGGGCGGTAATATAGGAGGACTAGGAGGGTTAGGTGGAAAAGGTGGTGGAAGTGGTAGCGCTAATATTGCAGGTGGATTAGGAGGTGGTGGTAAAGGTATTGGAATTGGAGGTAATATAGGAGGGACCGGAGGGTCTGATGGAAGAGGTGGTGGAAGTGGTAGCACTAATGTTGTTGGTGGTGGTAGAGGTATTGAAAATGGAGGAAATATAGGAGGGACTGGAGGGTCTGATGGAAGAGGTGGTGGAAGTGGTAGCACTAATGTTGTTGGTGGTGGTAGAGGTATTGAAAATGGAGGAAATATAGGAGGGACTGGAGGGTTTGGTGGAAAAGGTGGTGGAAGTGGTAGCGCTAATATTGATGGTGGAGTGGGAGGGCAAGGAGGGTTTGGTGGAAAAGGTGGTGGAAGTGATAGCGCTAATATTGATGGTGGAGTAGGAGGGCAAGGAGGGTTTGGTGGAAGTGGTAGCTCTAATGTTGGTGGTGGAGTAGGAGGAAGGGGTAGCACTAATGTTGGGGGTGGAGTAGGAGGGCAAGGAGGGTTTGGTGGAAGTGGTAGCACTAATGTTGGCGGTGGAGTAGGAGGACAAGGAGGTGGAGTAGGAGGACAAGGAGGGTTTGGTGAAAGTGGTAGCACTAATGTTGGCGTTCGAGTAAGACAAGGAGGGTTTGGTGGAAAAGGTGGTGGAAGTGGCAGCATTAATGTTGGTGGTGGAGTAGGAGGGCAAGGAGGGTTTGGTGGAAGTGGTAGCGGTAAGATTGCTAGTGAAGGAGGAGGACAAGGAGGGTTTGGTGGAAAAGGTGGTGGAAGTGGCAACATTAATGTTGGTGGTGGAGTAGGAGGGCAAGGAGGATTTGGTGGAAGTGGTAACGGTAATGTTGCTGATGGAGGAGGAGGACAAGGAGGGTTTAGTGGAAAAGGTGGTGGAAGTGGCAGCATTAATGTTGGTGGTGGAGTAGGAGGGCAAGAAGGGTTTGGTGGAAGTGGTAGCGGTAATGTTGCTGGTGGAGGAGGAGGACAAGGAGGGTTTGGTGGAAAAAGTGGAGGAGGAGGTCAAGGAGGATTCAATGGAAAAGGTGGTCTAAGTGGTAGTACTAATGTTGCCGATGGAGTAGGAGGGCAAGGTGGTGGAAGCGGTAGCGCTAATGCTGCTGGTGGAGTAGGTGGGCAAGAAGGGTTTGGTGGAAATGGTGGTGGAACTGGTAACGGTGGCTTGCATTTTGGTGGTCATTTTAAGTTTGGTTTAGGACGAGGAGGAGGCAACTAATGCACATTACAAACAGAGTTAATTACTGAATTCTATTTACATGTACTTATAAATAACAATAGTTCGATAATTGCGTTTCACTTATTTTTATTTAGTGAAACCTTAAATGAGAGATTTTATTAATCCTCACATGCTATGCATAAGAAGTTAGTACTATGTACTTTCCTAATATCAATGTGAATCTTTGTTATAGAGAATATAACTTGTACTTTTTGTTGTAATGGTTTTGTGGGGACTACCGGATGAAACTTGGTAAAAAACATAGAGTCGCGACCCAATATTTTTTGTTAAATATGATTGATTATCTAGATGATTCATCATTTTAACAAAATAAGAATCGTTTTTGTTACATATGAGGAAAGTGTTTGCATTTTTACGATATCCGTCATCAAAATGATTCCAAATAAAATGTGTTATCTATAATTTTGAAGTAATGAAATCAAATTCCACATATAATAAATAATTCCCTCAAATCAAAAGTATTATTTTTAATATTTCATTTTTGAATGAAATGAATTTTCCTTTTTATTTCCTTTTTACATCCAAAGTTTTTAGTATCCCTTTGGTATATTGAAGGAATATGAGGGTGTACTTTATACGTTTAAATTATATAGCTTTTATCATCACCTTTTTATTAATAATTTATGTAAATTCCGAACATGCGAGTAGCCAATTGAATCATTTTTATTCTTATTAAGATATAATTTGTGTGAAATTTGTAATATTATACAATTTAGTCTTAATTTTACTTTTTTATGCTATATGTTAATTTTTACTCAAATTGTTGTAGATGGACCATTGAATTAATAAGTATGGAAGCAAATTCATATCAGACATGAACATAAATTAATTTGTACTTCATGTGGACGGTAAGCTCATCAAATTGGAACCATAAATTCAATTCAACCCTACCTGAAAGATGGTTCCCGAAAAGAATGAAGTCTGCTCTCAATTGGATTGCCAAAACCGTCCAATAAAGGGAGAGAATGACCCAAATTCGGCAAAGGCATGACAGCAGCCCAAACCACTTTTGAGATAATTAATTTGAAGGTCCCTACATGTGCAAAGAAATCACAAAGCAGCTCCCAACTTCCACCTTGATTACCGCTCTCTCCCTTGCATGGTTCATGCATGAAATCAAGTATGAGTCAAGCAACCACCCAACCCCCCATCCCATATTTCTTGACCGACCAAGAGAGGGAGCATTTTAAGGGATTCCCAAACTATTTTTAGCAAACTCCCATGCCACCCCTCTACTATAAATACCACCTCTTATTCCCACTCCAATCATCCCCATCATTTATTCATCATCCTTCATTCATTCTTCACTTGTCCATCTTTCACTTCCTTTCTCTCATCCACGCATAAGCATTCCCTTTCCTCATTTCCTTTAGCTAGCATTTCCCTTGAGGAAAATCATTCTTGGCCGACCACCTTGAGGAGCAGTTTGCGAAGGAGTAATCACAAGGATCAAATGTAGCCACCACGATCGATCTTCGGAAAATCGCAAAAATCATCAAGAGTTACTTTTTCCTTAAATTTTTTATTTTTGTTCTTAGTTATTCAACATGTTTTTAAATTGATTTGATGGTGTGATTAAATTGTTTCAAATCTAACCCGTCCTTGTTACTTCCCAACAATTTCAAGAAATCCTTAGTTAAATATGGACATAGAAATATGTATGTTTTTGTAAGTATATAATTTCGAAAGAACTTATATTGGATTTCAAGTTAATGAACGATCGAGTTGCTATAAAATTTTTTCGGAACATTGTTAAGTATGATGAAAAATGAATTAAGTCAAATGTTATAATTATTCATGTTTATTCATGTTATTGTTGTTAAACTTGTGAATTTTTTGCTAAACCATTTCATTTCATTTTTCATCTCATTTGCAGTTAGTTTGATTTAACACCCAACACTCCAAGATATTGTGTTCTTCTTTACCAACTTGTAAATTCATAATTTTGCAATTAATTGATCAACAAATACAATTCCTGTGGAGATAATAACTCTTTTACTTATTATTTGATAACGATTGTGTGTACATTTGAATATTTCGTCGCGAACTAATACTCTATGAAAAATTTCATTCCATTCAACAAGAGTATTCCTTTGCAATTATTAAGCATGTAGTGCTGTCTCGACACCCCGATGGTGAGCTGATATATTCCATTGAAATAATTGGAACGTTTTTTGTACGCAAATTAAGCAATGCCACGAGCAGTGTCTACTACTTCAGGGACTGTTGAAGAATAAATAAAAACACAACAATTTGTTTACACAATTCAGTTTTTTTAAGTCTATCGAGAGAGATAAAATTTAATTTTATTAAATGTGTAAATGGAAGTCCGTGCATTTAAAATGCATAGTGAAACATTAATCTTCCTAGTGAGTGGCTTCTATGTGCATAAAATCCAACATTATAACTACACCATTTGTTCCACTTTAATCCTCAATACCCTCATGTAATGCATTTTGGTCCAATACTTTGTTTTTTTTTTCTCTCAAATAACTAGGAATTATGTTTTTTTTTAAAAAATCATACTTTTTAAATCTTCGTCGTCTTGGAATTATTATTTGTTGAATTTATTACTAATTCTCTTTATTTAATTTTTCCTAAAACAATATTTCACCCATACCTAAATTCTTTTCTCTTACACAATTGGGATAGTCATTTTGGTTTGACACATACAAAAATGCAGTTTAATCGATATAATTATTTCAAATTTGGTTTAAATTGTGATAGTATCGTATTTGGTTTTAATGGTATGTTCTAAAAAAATTTAAGTTTAAACTTTAAATATGATATTATTGGAAGTGATAATCACGAAAGATTAATTTTTATGAGTAGCAAATGGACATGGAGATACCATGATTCCAAAAATAAAATTGATTTTAATGGAAAAAGTTGCTAGAAAGGGGGAAAATGGGAAAATTTTTCGTTAATAAGTTAAATGATTTACAATATGGGTTCTCTTTATTGAATGAATGGTTAACGATTTCTTACTCCGTGATGCGTCATAAACTAATTAAAAATTTGATTAAGGCAGGTGTACCTATCAATTAATAGTATAGTTATAGTGAGGAAAGATATGGTTTTCACGATGACTAAAAGTACTTGTAATTACCGTCTTTATATTATTTAACTGATAAATTGGAGTGCAATTTGCGATTTCCACATAGTCTGGCACATGACTGTGTGACAGCCCGTGTGGCTCACATGATCGTGTGTCTAGGCCGTGTGGAACGGCTCAACCCATGTGGCTCTTGAAACTTGCTTTGATTTTTCGATATTTGCTCGTTTTTCATTCCTTTTTCTCCCAAATGTTCTCGTAAGTATAGAAATATGAATTTAAAGGATTAAAAGCATAAAATTCATTATTTTACATTGAATAATAATCTAAAAACGCATTAAGAATGAGAGTAAAATATATTACTTTTAACATTTATCAAATATCTCCACACTTGAGCGTTTGCTTTTTCTCAAGAAAAATTCTCAACCACAATCAAGTTAACTTCCCTCAATTTATTGTTCTCATCAATCATGTTTTAGGACAACCAAAAGAAAATCATGTATTGATAATTCAACCAAAATGACACTAAAGAACACAAGCAGTCCAAGCCAAATTTTTTAAAGCACAAAAACGCAGATGTCTCTTATTATCTAAATAATTACATTAAATTCAAAATCAATAAGAATCGACATCCTCACCAAAGATCACTTAAAGCACTCAAATTATTTAAGGTTAAAATATTTTGCACTGAACAGTCGAACGAGATACTATTACCATAAACTTGCTTGAAAATCAAATTTCTAGTACTATAGAATGAGATGGCACACTAATGAAGAGATCTTTAAAAGGTTTTAATGGGGCTTAGATTAAGAGATATGAAAAAGATAAAAAAAAATTATTTAAAATCGAGATCAAATTAATATTACTTTTAACCTCTCCCCAACTTTTAAATAAAAAGATAAAGCATGTTTAAGCGCGCTTGAATCCATATTTTCCAGCACCAACAATAATACTAATATTAAGTAAGTTAAGACTCGGCCGGTTCAAGAAAATTTTAAAATGTGAAAAATTCACTTCTTGAAAAAAATGGTAAGAACATCTTCCAGACAGATTATAGAATTATCCTCATGAGACGAAAGGTTTACTTATTTTATATCTCTTGTATATTGAATTTAATTACTTTAGTTAAGCCAATAAAAGAAAATAAAGTTTCTCTGTAACCCAAAAGAAAATTAAAATTCAATTTTATTAAATGTGTAAATGGAAGTCCGTGCATTTATAATGGCTAGTCAAACATTAATCTTCCTACTGACTGGCTTCTATGTGCATATAACTACACCATTTGTTCCACTTTAATCCTCAATACCCTCAACTAATGCATTTTGGTCCAATACTAATGTATTTAAGGGTACTTTTACGGAGAGAATTTAAATTCAAACTTTGAATATGATAGTGTTGGAAATAATAATCACGAACTATGAACAGATTACTTTTCATGGGTAGCTAATGGACATGGAGATACCAAGATTCCAAAAAAAAAAATTTTAATGGAAAACATGATTTTAATGGAAAAAGTTGCTATTTATTCAATTGCTGGATGAGAAAAGAAAGAGGAAAAAATTTCGTTAATAAGTTGAATGATTTACAATATGGGTTCTCATTACTGAATGAATGGTTAAACGATTTCTTACTCCCTTGCTTAAAGCTCGACCATTTGTTCATTTTCTTTATAAAGTCAATATTTCTCTATAAATATATAATTTCTTAAGAAGGTAAGCAACGAGAAAAGAAAAAAAATCAAATGGCGAAATTCTGAAAGGTTGAATTCAAGATTCCTTACTTGCTTGATCGTATGATCAGATAATTGTGGGTTAACTCTCGCTTAAGCTTTTAGAAAAGATGGGTGTTTTTACTAGGATGGTTGCGCCTATTGTCTTTTATACTCTTTTTATGGATGGTCATGTAATTGCTGATAATCATAATGTCGAGGAGAATGAACATAAGTTACTTCATCATCTCCATTTGTCCAAAGAAACGGGAGAAAATGAAAGAAATACTAGGTCTTTAACATTTTTACCTCTAGTTGGTTTAGGTGCCATTACTGCAGCTGGTGCTACCTCGCTGCTGGTGTTGCTGCTGTAAAAGGTGCTTCTGCTTTAAAAAGAGCCATACGCAGAAAACGTGATGCAGGAGGTGGTGGTGGAAATGTTGCAGTCGGAGGTAGTATTGGAAGACAAGGTGGTGGAAGTGGTAGCGCTAAGGACAAGGAGGGTTTAGTGCAAAAAGTGGTGGAAGTGGTAGTGCTAATGTTGCTGGTGGAGTAAGAGGGCATGGTGGAAAAGGTGATGGAAGTGGTAGTGGTGGCTTGCATGTTGGTGGTAGTTTTAATTTTGGTTTAGGACGGGGAGGAGTGGATGGTGGAGGCAACTGATGCACATTACTGAATTCTATTTACATATCCTTATAAATAACAATAATTGATTATTTGTGTTTCGCTTATTTTTGTTGGGTGAAACCTTAAATGGATCCTCGTATGCTATGCAAAAGAGGTTTGTATTATGTACTTTCCTAATGTCAATGTGAATCTTTGTTATAGAGAATACAGCTTGTACTTTTTGTTGTGTTATTTTTTTGGAGGATTGCTCAATGAAATTTGGTAAAAGACATGGAATTGACATAATTTTTTTGTTAAATGTGATTGATCACTTAGATGATGGGTGATTTTAATAAAATGAGAGTAAATTAAAATTTTAAAAATGAGTTCGAGAATTCGATTATATATGAGAAAAATGTTTGCATTCTTACAATACCGTTATCAAAATGAATCCAAATAAAATGTGTTATCCATAATTTTGAAGTAATGAAATCAAATTCGACATATAATAAATAATTCCCTCAAATTAAAAGTATTTTTTTTTTTATAATTCTTTTCTGAATACGAGGGTGTACTGTATGGAAAATTTCATTGCATTCAACTCGGGTATTCCTTTGCAATTAATAAGCATGTAGCGCTCTCTCGACACCCCGATGGTGAGCTGATATATTCCATTGAAATAACAGAAACAATATGTGTAAGCAAATTAAGCAATGCCACGGCAGTGCCTACTGCTTCAGGGACTGTTGAAGAAGAAGGCAACAATTTATTTACATAATTCGATTTCTTCAAATCTGTTGGGTCTTACCCAAAGAATTAAAATTCAATTTTATTAAATGTGTAAATGAAAGTCCCTCCATTTATAATGCCTAGTGAAACATTAATCTTCCTAGTGAGTGGCTTCTATGCGCATAAAATCCAACATTATAACTACACCATTTGTTCCACATTAATCCTCAATACTCTCATCCAATGGATTTTGGTCCAATACTTTGTTTTTTACTCTAATAACTAGGAATTATGTTTTTAAAAAATCCTACTTTTTAGCTCCTCATCGTCTTGGAATTATTATTTGTTGAATTTATTACTAATTCTTTTTATTTAATTTTTCCTAAAACAATATTTCACCCATACCTATATTCTTTTCTCTTTCACAAAAATGATAGTGCAATTGACATAGTCATTTTGGTTTGACACGTACAAAGATGTAATTTAATCGCTATAATTATTTCAGATTTGATTTAAAATGTGATAGTATTGTTTAGAGTGATAATCACGAACTACAAACGAATGAATTTTCATGAGTAGTTAATGGACATGAAGATACCATGATTTAAAAAAAAAAAATTTAATGGAAATCATGTTTTTAATGGAAAAAGTTGCTATTTATTCAATTGCCGGTTGAGAAAAGAAAGGGGAAAAATTGTCGTTAATAAGTAGAATGATTTACAATATGGGTTCTCTTTACTGAATGCATGGTTAAACGATTTCTCACTCCCTCGCTTAAAGCTCGACCATTTGTTCTTTTCTTTTATAAAGTCAATATTTTTCTATAAATATTTAATTTCTTAAGAAGGTAAGCAACGAGAAGAAAAATAGAAAAAATGAAATGGAAAAATTCTAAAAGGTTGAATTCACGATTTCTTACTTGCTTGATTGTATAATCAGATTATTGTGGGTTAACTATCGCTTAAGCTTTTAGATAAGATGGGTGTTTTTACTAGGATGGTTTTGCCTATTGTCTTTTATACTCTTTTTATGGATGGTCATGTAATTGCTAATAATCATAATGTTGAGGAAAATGAACATAATTTACTTCAGCATCTCCATTTGTCTTAAGAAATGACATAAATTAAAAGAAATACTAGGTCTTCAACATTTTTACCTCTAATTGGTTTAGGTGCCATTAAAGTAGCTGGTGCTACTGCTGCTGTGTTGCTGCTTTAAAAGGTGCTTCTGCTTTAAAAAGAGCCATACAAAAAAATCGTCGAGCAGGAGGTGTTGGATTTGGAGGTAATATAGGAGGACAAAGAGGGTTTGGTGGAAACGGTGGTGGAAGTGGTAGCACTAATGTTGCTGGTGGAGTAGGAGGCGGTGGTAGAGGTTTTGGAATTGGAGGTAATATAGGAGGGAGTGGAGGGTTTAGTGGAAAAAGTGGTGGAAATGGTAGCGGTAATGTTGTTGGTGGAGTAGGGGGGCAAGGAGGTTTTGGTGGAAATGATGTTGGAAGTCGTAGTACTAATGTTGCTGGTGGAGTAGGAGGACAAGGAGGGTTTGGTGGACAAGGTGGTGGAAGTGGTAGCATTAATGTTACTGGTGGAGTAGGAGGGCAAGGAGGGTTTGGTGGAAATGGTGTTGGAAGTGGTAGTGCTAATGTTGCTGGTGGAGTAGGAGGACAGGGAGGGTTTGGTGGAAAAGGTGGAATTGGAGGGCAAGGGGGGTTTGGCGGAAATGGTGTTGGAAGTGATAGTGCTAATGTTGCTGGTGTAGGAGGACAATGAGGGTTTGGTGGACAAGCTGGAGTAGGAGGGCAAGGAGGGTTTGCTGGAAATGGTGTTGGAAGTGGTAGTGCTATGTTGCTGGGGGAGTTGGAGGGCAAGGAGGGTTTGGTGGAAAAGGTGTTGGAAGTGGTAGCGGTAATGCTGCTAGTGGAGTACGAGGGCAAGGAGGGTCTAGTGGGAATGGTGTTGCAAGTGGTAGTGCTAATGTTGCTGGGTGAGTTGGAGGACAAGGAGGGTTTGGTGGAAAAGGTGGTGGAAGTGGTAACGGTAGTGTTGCTGGTGGAGTAGGAGGGCAAGGGGGGTTTGGTGGAAAAGGTGGTGGAAGTGGTAGCAGTAATGTTGCTGGTGGAGTAGGAGGGCAAGGAGGGTTTCATGGAAATGTTGTTGGAAGTGGTAGTGCTAAAGTTGCTCGTGGAGTAGGAGGACAAGGAGGGTTTGGTGGAAAAAGTGGAGTTGGAGGGCAAGGGGGGTTTGGTGGAAAAGGTGGTGGAAGTGGTAGCAGTAATGTTGCAGGTGGAGTAGGAGGGCAAGGAGGGTTCGGCGGAAATGGTGTTGGAAGTGGTAGTGCTAATGTTGGTCGTGGAGTAGGAGGATAAGGAGGATTTGGAGGAAAAGGTGGTGGAAGTGGTAGCGGTAATGTTGCTGGTGGAGGCAACTGATGCACATTACAAACAAAGTTCTTTGGTGAATTCTAGTTACATATCCTTATAATTAACAACAGTTGATTATTTGTGTTTCGCTTATTTTTATTTAGTGAAACCTTAAATGAGTGATATTTTTAATCCTCGCATGGTATAAATCAGAGGTTTGTACTATGTTCTTTCCTAATATCACCGTGAATTTTGTTTTGTTCAATCAAAGTATTACGAAAAGAGACATTGAAGACACCAAGCCTATCCAGAGACAGAATTGCAGCAAACCATCCAAGCAAGATCATACCACTACCACTGTTCATATCTAATCACCTATAGTAATTAAAAATTTCCACAATCCAAATTGCATACTACACTCTTGAAAAAACACCAGTAAGGCATCCGCATTTCATCACCAGGCCCTGCACTTGACTTTCCTATTTCTCCTCCTTTTTCGACTATTATACAGTTCAAAGGTCGATGGGGACCTTATCCATCCTTGAAACTTCAGTCTGAAGCCTGCAGCCTGCACTAACAGAAAAAACAGTGCTTTCCAATTCAACAAACAAATCCATCTACAAGACACACCAAAAGGCATCAGCATGAACTGCACTGAAAACAAAGATACTCCTATGTTTTTTACTGAGAATCCCCATATGCGCCAGAGAATCTGCCACCAACGTTTCCTTCTTAAACTACATGTTTGATGCAGCAACCCCCAAATGCAGCAGATAAGAGGTCGACCTCATCCCTATTAGTAAGCAAACGGACCACTTGCAGATTATCATTCCAACTACAGCTTTAGAGTCTATAGGCTTTTAACTCGTTCTCCTTGCCTTGCTCTTTTCAGATCGCTTACAATGTCAAAATTTCCGACCAAAGCATCAAACCAACCTGCAACTTGCATTAGCCTATTTCCAGCCAACACAAACTAATTCTGTATACATCCTTAACCAACCAAAGAGCAACCAGAATAAAACAACTTTTAACCAATTACCCTTCCTTACAGTAAAAACTCAATTCGCCACCAAGCTTTGAAGAAATCAACACGTTTGACCCCTGTAATTGCCAATGCCAAGGCCATTTCGAATCCCTGTTGTTTTGCTTTCCAAAAAGACATATTACTACCCCTTATCATTCTTCTTTCAATTTCAGTGAATATAGAATGTAGCTTTTGCGGTCCTGACTTCAATTTCGGTGATATTCGAGTGCATGAGCAACAGAAAAAAGTGATTAAAATAATTCTACGGAAAAAAAAAGGGAATGGCAAACTTCAACAGTGGAACGCCATGCATAACACTATTTGTTTACAATATTCCACAGTCCATGCATTGGAAAGGACCTTGGGCGTTGTTCGGATATCATGGGACTTTGGTGGACGCGTTCATTCCAACAAGAGAGCAGGAGGGGACGAAGATTTGGTTTTGTCAGATATAATGATAGAAGGGACGCTAACAGAGCAATAGCAAGACTGAATGGTTTCATTCTTTTAGGTGGCAAGATATGTGTAAAGGTGGCCACTTACAAAGAGAATAGAAAAGTTTGGAGGAAGGTAGAGGGACAAGAAAAACAGGATCAAAGAAATGTTTGCCAGCAGAAAAAAGAAAAAAAAGAACCAAAAGGAAGAACGAGGTGAAAGTAGCTATATGGAGGAGGTGTTGGGATTAAAAAAATCAGAGGAGGTTGTAGTAAATGGATTCGTGGATGAAGAGCAAATGTGGAGATTCCAAAAGTGTTTGGTGTGCGAATCGGCAACAGTCACTGATGCTAGAACCATCCCTGTGAATCTTTGTTGTAGAAAATATAACTTGTACTTTTTGTTGTAATGGTTTTGTGGGGGACTGCAAGTGGATCTTGGTAGAAGACATGGAGTCGGACACAATTTTTTTTTAATGTGATTGATCATCTAGATGATTCGTCATTTTAATAAAATAAAAATAAATTAAAATTAAAAAATTAGGTTCAAGAATTCGGTTACATGTGAAAAAGGTATTCGCATTTTTATATTGTATGTTATCAAAATGATTCCAAATAAAATGTATTATTCATAATTTTAAAATCTTGAAATCAAATTCCACTTACAATAAATAATTCCCTCAAATCAAAAGTAATTTTAATATTTCTTTTCTGAATGAAATGAAACTTCCTTTTCTTTACGTCCAAACTTGTCAGTATCCCCTTGGCATATTGAAGGAATAATAAGGTGTACTGTATGGAAATTTTCATTCCATTCAACTAGGGTGTTCCTTTGCACTTAATATGCATGTAGTGCTCTCTCGACACCCCGATGGTGAGCTGATATATTCCATTGAAATTTCTGAAACAATATTTGTACGCAAATTGAGCATTGCCATAGGCAGTGCCCGCTGCTTCAGGGACCGTTGAAGAATAAATAAGAATAAAATAATTTGTCTGCGCAATTCAGTTTCTCAAAGTTTGTGGAGCTTTACCCAGAAAGATAATTTACTATTTTAACAACTCGTACAAATAGCGATTACAAACTTTAACATTCACTAGATTAATAACCTCCCTTTTACACTTAAGATCTAAATCAATCTCTTCAATGATTCCCCCTAGAAACTTTGGCTGAAAACCAAGCAAACCACTTGATTTCACACCCCTTCATGATCAAAATAAGTGCTCTCTAATCTATATAACACCTATACTAGTCTCTTCAATGTATAAGCAACCTTGCCAATATACGAGATCAGTTATAATCAATCTTCCATTAAAAATAGCAGGGTAATAAGCTTTGAGAATATCTTCAATAAGTTTTAAATAAGTCTCGAATATTCAAGATATGTTCCCGTAGATTATCCGATTCAATCCAATCTCTTCAAAATAGGAAAGTTGATTTCCTTGATCCAATCCTAACCGATCTTCAAGATAAGTTTAGATATCATCGACGGGCTTGCAAACATCCAAGGTATCAGCTAAGATTTAAGCCCACGATTTTTGTTATGAAAAATTTCGAACGTCCATATATGGTAAGTTTACGAGGTTGAGCAGTGGTAGACATTAGTGGGCACTGCTCCTTTTCGCCGTGACACACCTGACTTGAAAGCAACCACGAGACTCCCGGGACCTAAAAACTATATTTAACACGCTTAATCAGTAACGATTATACGGAAATTAAATCGAATACCCCAACAAAACGCTCACATTCGACTTTCAAGGACGTTAGAATACTTACTCTACCAGAAACAATGACCCACCGACGCTTAAATGGCTGCAGGATCGCCTATTGCCTCTTGTCCTTCTCCTAAAAACACGTCAGAATTGTTAACAATACACACTAAACCTATTTAACGCAAACCCAACGCTGTCCCAAACCACAACTCCCAAAACGAATACAAGTAATGCATAAAAAATTGAGCAAATACACCTTACCCTTAGATTTGCAGTCAACGGAATAAGAATTAATGCCTCAAAAATTAACAGCAGCCCAAAATGGAGAACGAAAAAGAATAGCCAGATGAACTAACCCCACTAGGAAGGAAGGAGAAAAAACAGAATTGAAAGAAGCCAAACAAGAAGGAAAGAAACAGATTTGCAACAATAGAAGATGAGAAGGCCGCGTGAAAAACAAAAAAAAAAAAAAAAAAAAAAGGGAAAGAAGGAACAACTAACGTGAAAAAGTGGAAGCAGATTGAAATAAAATCTCCGATAAAGCGAACATAAAATAAACTAGGTAAAACCTAAGATTGAAATAAAATCTGGATAATAATCTATGTCTACCCTAAATCTGTGTGTTTAATCTAGTTACAATAGCCTTTATATAGGCTAAATTCGGAGTATTAAGGTGCATAAATTATGCTTGAAGTACTTCGAGTTCGACTAGAAAAGGACCCCTGATTGGCTGCTAAAAACGCAGCTGATTTATCCAAGTTATCATTGTGTCATCATTATGTCCCTGTCCTCCAAGTCGCGATGTCGCCCCTGATTGCTTTTATCTTCGATGTTGCGACACTGATGTTCCTTATGTCGCAACATGAACAGAAATTTTAGCCTCGATACACATTTTTAACTCCCGATTTGACCTACAAAATCATGTAACTTTATTTAAGTATATAAAGTATAATAAAAACAATTGAAAAAATAAATTATGAGTTCAAGTATGACAACATGAACGTACTAAAATAACTTGATTTAACTATTAAACAAGTTAAAATCATGTGAAAAATGGATGTAAATAATAGTGTAATTCGTGATAGATCAACTTCTCAAGTCACTACTTTCAAAACTTGCCTCAACGCCATTAACAAAAGAAAATTAAATTCACAGCTTAAATTTATTTTTATCAAAATTTAACAAATAAATAGAAATACATATTAATTAAATAAACAATGTAAATGGAATAAAATAAATCTAAAAAATATGTTTGGAAATATTATTGGGATGGAAGAGTAAACTAAATAAATAAATAAAATACTAATCAAACATAAAGTAAATGTTACTATTTTTTTGATAGTTGGTTGAGGAAAAGAGTTAGAGCAAATGTAGTTGACAAGTGGTTTAGGATATGTTTAGAGTGAATGGTGCAACGATTTCTTACTACCTTGCTTTACGCTTGACCTTTTGTTCATTTTCTATGTAGATTCAAGCTCCCACTATATATACTTCATTTATTAATAAGGAAACAGACAAAAACAAAAAGAAAATAAAAGAGTTTTGGATAGAAATTTTCCAAATTATTGAAATTATATTCACATTAGAAATCAATTCTTGTGAGTTAACTTCCGGCTATGCCTCTAGATAAGATGGGTCCTTTTACATATTTTGTTATGGTTATTGTTCTGTGTGTTCTTTTTTTGAGTGGTCTTGCAATTGCTAATGATCAGGATGTTATTACTAAAGGGCATAGGAGGTCTTTAACAGATTTACCTATAACAGCTGGTGCGAAGGCCGTTGCTGGTGGAGGAGCACAGGTTGGAGTAGGAGGCGGATTTCAGAGTAGCGGAAACATTGTTCGTGCAGGAGAAGGAGGAGGAGGAGGAGGAGGTGGTGGTGGAGACGACGACAAAGGAGGTGCAGGTGTAGGTGGCCATGCCGGTATGACTGGTGGGGGTGGTTTTAAGTTTGGGTTTAGAGGTGGAATGAGAGCAGGATTTGGTGGAAGTGGTGGTGCTAGTTTTGGTGGAGGGGCAGGAGGTCAAGCCGAAGGTGTTGGTAGTGGTGCAACTAGTACAAGTGGCAGTCTTAGCGGAGCAAAGAGTAGTGATGGAAAAGCTAGTGATACTAGTAAGAGTGAGGGTAAAGCTGGTTTTGAAGGTAAACTAGGAGGACAAGGAGAAGTTGGTGGAAATAGTGGTGGAAGTGGTAGTGGAGGTGTCGGCAGTAGTAGAACTGATGCAAGTGGTACTCATAATGGTGAAAAAGGTAGTGATGGAAAAGCTACTGCTACTAATAAAGGTGAAGCTAAAGTTGGTTTTGAAGGTAAAGTTGGAGGGAAAGGAGATGGTGGTGGAAAAAGTGGTGGAAGTGGAAGCACTAACGTTGCTGGTGGAGGTGTTGGAAGTGGTAGTACTGATGCAAGTGGAAAATTTGTTGGTGGGGGAGGAAGAGGAGTAGGTGGTGGTGGCGGTGGAGAGGGTGGAGATGAAAGTGCAGGTGGACATGTTGGTATGGCTGGTGGGGGTGGTTTTAAGTTTGGGTTTAGAGGTGGAATGAAAGCAGGATTTGGTGGAAGTGGTGGTGCTAGTGTTGGTGGAGGGGCTGGAGGAGATGGTAGTGGTAATATAGATGCTAATGGTAAAGGTGAAGCTAAAGCTGAAGGAAAATTTGGAGGACAAGGAAAGGTCGAAGGAAATATTGGTGGAAGTGACAGCTCTAGTGATTCTGGTGGGGTAAAAGGACAAGGTGGAGGAGATGGTAGTGGTAATACAGATGCAAGTGGTAAAGGAAAAGGACAAGGTAGAGGAGATGGTGGTGGTAAAATAGATGCAAGTGGTAAAGAAAAAGGACAAGGTGGAGGAGATGGTAGTGGTAATATAGATGCTAGTGGTAAAGGTAAAGCTAAAGCTGAAGGAAAATTTGGAAGACAAGGAAAGGTCGATAGAAATAATGGTGGAAGTGATAGCTATAGTGATTCTGGAGGGGTAAAAGGACAAGGTGGAGGAGATGGTAGTGGTAATACAGATGCAAGTGGTAAAGAAAAAGGACAAGGTAAAGGAGATGATAGCAGTAATATAGATGCAAAGGGTAAAGAAAAAGGACAAGGTGGAGGAGATGATAGTGGTAATACAGATGCAAGTGGTAAAGGGGAATCTAAAGCTAAAGGAAAATTTGGAGGACAAGGAAAGGTTGATGGAAATGTTGGTGGAAGTGACAACTCTAATGATTCTAGTGGGGTAAAAGGACAAGGTAGAGGAGATGGTAATGGTAATACAGATGCAAGTGGTAAAGAAAAAGGACAAGGTGGAGGAGATGGCAGTGATAATATAGATGCTAATCGTAAAGGTGAAGCTAAAGCTGAAGGAAAATTTGGAGGACAAAGAAAGGTTGATGGAAATAATGGTGAAAGTGATAGCTCTAATGATTCTGGTAGGGTAAAAAGAAAAGGTGGAAGAGCTAGTAGTGGTAATATAGATTCAAGTGGTAAAGATGAAGCTGAAGCTAAAGCTAAAGCTAAAGCTGAAGCTGAAGCTGAAGCTGATGCTGAAGCCAAAGCTGAAGATGAAGCTAAAGCTGAAGATGAAGCTCAAGCAAAAGCTGAAGCTGAAGGTAAAGCTGAAGCTGAAGGTAAAGCTAAAGCTAAAGATGAAGGAAAAGCTGAAGCTAACGCAAAAGCTGAAGCAAAAGTCGAAGCAGAAGGCAAAATAGGAGGACAAAGAAAGGTAGGTGGAAATGGTGGTGGTGGTTTTAAATTTGGTTTTGGAGGAAAAGTAGGAGGACAAGGAGGGTTTAGTGAAGCTAAAGCTAAAACTAAAGATGAAGGTAAAGCTAAAGCTGAAGCTGAAGCACAAGCCGAAGGAAAAGCCGAAATAGGAGGACAAGGAAAGGTAAGTGGTGGTGGTGGTGGTGGTGGTTTTAAATTTGGTTTTGGAGGAAAAACAGGAGGACAAGGAGGGTTTAGTGAAGCTAGAGCTAAAGGTGAAGCTGAAGGTAAAGCTAAAGCTGAAGGAAAAGATGAGGTTGAAGCCGGAGCAAAAGGCGAAATTGGAGGACAAGGAAAGGTAGGTGGAAATGGTGGTGGTTTTAAATTTGGTTTTGGAGGAAAAACAGGAGGACAAGGAGGGTTTAGTGAAGCTGGAGCTAAAGGTGAAGCTGAAGGTAAAGCTAAAGCTGAAGGAAAAGATGAGGTTGAAGCCGGAGCAAAAGGCGAAATTGGAGGACAAGGAAAGGTAGGTGGAAATGGTGGTGGTGGTGGTGGTTTTAAATTTGGTTTTGGAGGAAAAGTAGGAGGAGGAGGAGGGTTGAGTGGAGGCCACTAAACCGCAATCCAAATAGAGAAATTTTAATTACTAAGTTTTATTTACATATTCTCACAAATAACATTATTTGATTATTTGTCTTTTACTTTATTTTTTATTTAGTGAAACCTTAAATAAAAGATTTTGTTAATCCATGCATGATATGCATAAGAAATTTGTATCATGTATCTTCCTATTATCAATGCCAATTTTTATTTAGAGAATGCATTTGTACTTTTCACTTATCCCTAAACTTATTACCATAAAAAGGAAATCCCAACAATTATTTCGTTATTATTTTGTTTGATATTTTTTATTTTAATTATGTTTATACATATTTTGTGTGTAAAGAAACTTTTACTACATTTTTATACAATATTGAAGATGGGGGAATGGATAACATAATCTGGATTCATGTCATTTAAGTGACTAACAAATACTCTAATCATAGTTTAGACAGATTATATTCTTTTGCCTTATTACAATAGCCATGCATTATATACAATTTACCCATTATAGTTTATTGAAGGTAAAACTCTGATGTCCTTTGACCCTTTCCTCTTCTTTTATTGATTTCTTCAACCCATCAACATTCCATCAACCCAATTCACTAAAAACAATCTTAACAAATTGGCATCCTTTGTGGGAACCTTAAGTAAAAGCTATGGATTCTTCGGCCAAGCAATTTAGCCAATCTATTACCGGTCCTCAAACCCTTGAACCAAGATTATCCTGTCAAACAACCATCTTCAGTTGTCCACTGTTTCTAGGGCTACAAATCCACCTCCCATACTCACAGTTGTAGGAAATACTATAATCTACTTGACTACCTATCTTGTGCCATAGCCCGTCTACTCAAAAATTTCGATAACTTATTTCATTAGCTAGGTAAGGCCTACCAAGGATACAACATAACCATCAATCTACATCGCCGAGTCCATTCATCAGGTATGACTGTTGCACAAACCTGCAGCAAGTAATCATCCTCAGCTGCAACCAATCTTGTAATCTTAAGAGCAGGCACTCTACTAGTTGTTGATGTCTTTTTCCTTTTTAGAGATGTCGGGACATCCATCTTTTATTTCCTATGCTAGTTCCAATCTTCTATCTTCTTCCACGGGAGCTCGACTTATTGAGTATAAATTGAATCTCCGATTAAGCTCTCCGTCAACCTCATGAATTGTTCGTTTGTTACCATTGGAACCCTGACCTTTTTGCATAACTCCGTCACTTGGTGGGGAAAGAAGACCCCGACCTTCTGGCTGTCTATGCATCGCTTCATACTAGGATAGATCCACCTCCCGATGCATACTTGTTTTTTTCTGTAAAATAACATATTAAAATGGCTCGAAAAGTATTAACATTAGATATATTTAAAGCAAGTGTAATTCGAGTCCATAAAAATTGCATGCACAGTTTTTCCATGGGAAACATGATTGCTTGGTTAAAGGAAGTTGGAATATCAGTACCCGATCGATGCTTCCATTCACCCCTACCATTGGTTAAATTATCAGAGCAAACTTTAATATGGCTCTCTAATGACCTCATAAATATTAAATAGATAATATTTATAAATTTACTCATCGAAATTGTGATTCGAAACCACTATTTCGGATACCGCTTAAAACGTGTTGTTATGTGTTTTTCCTACTCCTTTTAAGAGTCATTGTGAATATTTGGTATCTCTATCTTCTTGAAGGCTTTATCCGAAACTTTAGTAGATAGGTCACCAATTTTTAGGATGTTTTCAAAAACACTAAACCATATGAATACACCTATGAGCCTCTCATCTGTCAAACAAAGATCTAGTGAGCACTTGCAAGATTATCTCAAGCATTTTCTCATAGCGACCCTCATTACTAGAAACTTGATCAATGAGTGAGCTATAGATGCCTCGATGACAATAGTGGTTCATCAGCATTGGAATTACTCTCTCACAGTGAATAAGCCCCAACACCTCACTAGTCTATATGATTATGAGAGAGCACAAAAGTTTGCACGAATCGAAAAAATGGATGATTCAAATATAGATTTCGGAAAGGGATCTTTTACATTGTCATCTCGATACAGATCAAACTATCCTAATCATGGGTGAATGATGGGCGAATAGTGGTGATGAAAATAGTAAAAAAATATGATAAATAATTTTAATTCTCAAAATAGTTACCCTTTTCCTCAACTACTCGGAAGTATATGAGATTGCTGCCAAGTAATAAATTATAGTAAAATAACTTCATTGAAGAGGTATTTCAAGGAATGAATCCATAGAGAGATTACTAGACCAAAAAATAGACTAAATAACAGTAGAAACACATGTAATCACTTAAGAGAAAAATGTTTTATTTACATGTTTTACATTACTAAGTGTTGAATGTCTCAATCGAAATGAAAATGAGTGAAATCGGGACAAAGCCACTCACGCAGTAAAGCCTAAAACTGTGTACTGCCTTCAAGCTCGGTGTTGTAGCATTAGTGTCCTACTCCAAGGCTACTACCTTCCTTCGCTTCGTGTCTTTGTTTTGCCTTCGTCCACTCTCAGATCTTCATTCAGATCTTGTTTTAATCTTTATAAAGGCCATACAACACTTATTCAAATAAAACTACCTAAAAACATATAAAAAAAATATAACCAAAAAAGTAACAAAAAAGCGACGAATACAAAACGTATGCATGATATGTGCAAATTATACTAAATTATTCTAAATACATGGAATTTCACTTAAGAAGTGACCGCGCCCCAATGTGCATGCGTCGGGGTTTAAAATCATGCAATTAAATATGAAATTAAAAGTTCGGTCTCTGCAAGCGAACAAGTCAGTTTGTAATATAGATTTGTGTACAATAAAATATTTAAAAAGTATTCTGAGAATCATACTCAAGAGATTGCAAGATTGGAGAAAATTCCTATCAAATTAATTACCTGAAAATCTAATTGATTTATGAATTAGTAGTGCTAAATCGAAATTAAGATAAAAATGAAATTAACTAAACTATCTTAAAACTAAATCTAACCCTAGGTTAAGTTATCGGATCCTCCTATTCCTATTTTTGATTGCGCAAGCTACTTAGCCTAGAATCAATTGTGTTACTTCATTATTAATTAAGCCAATAATTACCCTTTATGTAAGTATCTACCACCCTTAGCTAAGAATACCCTCTTGGTCTCATCTTCACTAAGGATTACCAACTATGATACTATTTTGATCTCACCTAGGCATACGAATACCCTCTTGGTCTCACCACTTGGCACAAGCCTACTCAATAGGACACCCTCTTAATCTCATATGTCTATATATTCTACTAGGACCTTCAATCTTATTATACTAAGTCTCTTAAATAAATATATAGATGTGGCGATAAAAGCGCGTGTTCGGAGCACTCTTCGCTTGCAATTGTCTAACGTCAAAACATGATCGTCCAATTAAGTAAACATAAAATAAAACTAACACTGAAAATGAAAGCAAATATAAAATAACAATCTCTATGTAATCCCCCCTTTATTGTGGTTACAAAGTGAGTTATATAGGCTCCAATCGAAATACTAAGATGCCCTACTATTTAGTATAAAAAATAGGGCTTTTAAAACTGAAAAAGACTCTAAATTTCCCTTTTAAAATGCAGCTTCCGCAGTACAGGAATAGTCGTGACGTCTGATGTGGAGCTATTGCTTGTCGCGACATCGACTCTGTTTGTAGCACTTTCTCGTGGCTATCTTCGGTGTTACGATATCAATGTTTTGGTGTCGCGGTATTCACTCTAATTTCATCCTCGAGGTTGTTTTCAAGTCTATCTTTGATGTCGCGACTTACATACTTTGTCTTCGCGACATTGGCAGCAATTCCAATCTAGATGTGTTTCTTTAGCTTTCGATTCAACCTACATGACCACATAACCTTATTAAGTATCTAAATAAAATAAAAACTATGGAAAAAGCATAAAATACTACTTGAAATGTAAAATCATAAATAATCACTAAAATTACTTAATTCAACTATTAAACAAACTAAAATTATGTGAAAAAATATATACAAATAGTGTAATTCATGGCAGATCAATAAGCAACCTAAAACTAAGTATAAAAAGGCTTAAAATATAATCTTGATGATCATTCATCATACCTACATACTTTCTTTCTTTTTTGCTTGTCCTCAAGCAAAACAAGACATTAATCCACATGCAACCTAATGCAATACTTAACTTAAATATGCAATTGAAAACATCTACATATATATATGTTAAACTAATTTTATTTGATAAATTGTTTTGCTATAATAAACAAATATGTTTTTGAACAAAAAAATTATAAAGTTCAAAGCATAAAAATCATTTCAAGACTTCCAAACATCTTAGAAAATGTTTTGAACACTTACAAAAATTTTGGACAAAGTTCAAAAATGGTTTTAACTCATTTAACTCAATTGAAACATTTTTAAATTGATTGAAAAATTGCTCCCTACAAAAGGTTTCAATACATTTTGTATGATCTTGTTGATGCCATCTTTGATATCGATATCGTTTTTGCATTCTAACTTGATGATTTTTCAAATAATCACAAAATGTATCGATACCTTTTACTAGGTATCGATAAAATGTCTTTGGTATCATTGTAAACTATCTTTAACGGTAACTGAATCAGGTATTAAATGCTAATAGTACCAATACTCGTAGAAAAAGTATTGATACCTTTTGTTGCAAGTGAATTTAATGATTTAGTATTTTCATCCCCAACGGCTCTATTCAATTTGTCAACAACCACAATGATTGAAAATCAATTGAAGGGTATAAATATCAACATCTTTCAAAGGCCCTACAACAACAAGTGAGATTACCATAAATCAAGTGCTTCAAGATGTATAAAAAATCCATTACCAATCACTTTATGCTTTAATTCTTTTATCTTTTTCTTGTAAACACTTGTGAGATTGTATTTTCTATCAACGGAAGTGTTTTCCTTGTATTTGTGCTTAATTGGAAAACATCTTAATTTTGTGAGGATTATTTCTTTGTTTGCTTATTTGTTTCTCTCTAAGAGGGTTTATATCTTAAGATTTTGGTAGAAATTTTAAGGGAGTTGTAAGGTTAAACCTTGTCCTCAAAGGTTGATCAAATTGGTGAATTTGGGAAAATCCTTAGTTGTGGAAAACTAAGATAGTGGAGTATGCAATTGAGGTCGAACCACTATAAATCATTGTGTTCAATTTTTCTATCCTTTCTTTCAAGTTTCCATAAAATTTTTGGTGATCAATCGAGCTAACAATACAGTTGGAACACATAAATCTTCGTGAATATAGTTGAATTAGAGACAACAGACCTTCATACATTTAAGAAGAATTAGAGACAACAGACCTTCATACTCGTGTGTGATTATCCTAAGAATGTGCAAGAAGTGTTAGGATAGTCAAGAGAATCAGATTGAGTTTTAAAATGCTTTCCAAGGTCACTTAGGACTTTAAGGTAACAAGGCTATTTGATGAGTACTCATCACACATACTTTTAGTCTCTTTTTTACTTAGTTTTAGTTTGTTTCTTAAGTAAAAAGTCTTGCATTTTAAGTAATTCAGTGTAATTTTCATATCGTGGATATATTTTGCATTATTGCATTTTCTTAACATTTTAGTTATATTTTATTTGTTTGTTCTTAATTTGAATTGAATAAGTGGTGTATGGTTCTTCCGTAGGTTAAATTCAGCTTGGATTGAAGGATTGAAAATGCAAGCAAGCAAAGAAAGGGAGCAAATATAGAAAAGTTCCACCAATAACAAAACAACCTGGGCTCCGCAGTGCCTAGGTCATGTGCTGCAACGCCTCCAGGCGACAGGATAGGGACATTTGGCCCGAATTTTTCTTCAATCACATAATTTTCTGCCCTTCGACACCAAGTACGGCTTAATACTGTAAAAGACCATGCAATCAAATATAAATAACATACATTAGGTTAGGTTTCATTTTAGATGAAAAATTAAAAATACATTAAGAGTTCTTATTGTGTTGTTTTAGACTTTTGCTTTTCAAGGGTGATTGTTGGAGACTTTATGGACTCAATCAATTCTTGGATTGATTTATTAAAGAGACTCATGCTTCATTCAAATAAGATTTTTTTTCTCCTTTCTTTAAAGTTTTTTCCTTTGTTCTAATTATGTGATTATTTGTCTTTTGTGTTTATTTAAATTTTACAAAGAAGATATTCTTTCAAGTGGTTCAGAAATTGTAAGTTAATGAATGTTTAATTTAAATAGGTTAACTAGATTAATAATTGAATTTGTTCTTCATAATTAGCCTAGGTGACAAATAGGTTAATATCCTGAAAGTTCCTCTAGTAATAATTTATTTCGAGACTTAAAATTGTCCATGTAACTTTCCTCTAAAAAATTAGCATGTGTTAAGGCCTTAATTGTTTGATCTTTCTTGTTATAAAACAATTCGCCCTTCATTCTTTTTGGACATCCTACAAATATGTATAATTTTGTCCGTTAATCCAACTTCTTTGCATCATTATCTAGTACATGTTTAGGACATCCTTATATCCTAAAATGGTTTAGGTTGGGCTTCTTGTTGTGCCACATTTTATTTGGAGTCCTAGATGTTGACTTGATTGGCACATCGTTCAGAATATAGTAAGTTGTTTGTATAGCATATCCTCGAAAGGATACTAGTAGTTGTGAACAACTTAACATTGAATGAATCATGTCAAGCAATGTTTTGTTCCTTCTATCTGTCATTACATTTTATTGTGAAGTTCTAGATGTAGTCAATTGAATAAGATCTTATTCTTTATGGTGTATCTAAAAAATTATCTAACAGATATCCCTCCACGTCGATTAGATCGAGGTGTCTTAATTGATAAACCTAATTATTTCTTCACTTTAGCATAAAATTCTTTAATTTTTCAAAAGTTCCACTCTTGTGGTGCATTAAGTAAACATATCCAAATTCGAAATAATTAACTATGAAGGTTATGTAACAATCATAAACTCGCTACAGACTATGTTTTGTATATTTAAAAATATAAAAAGAACATGTGAAATAAACAAAGGTTTATAAATTTTAAAAATGCATTATTACATATTTTAAATATATATTTTGCTATATTTAAAAAATATTATGCTTTTAATTAAAGAATTATATATTTCAAAATGTCAAAAGAAAAATATGCAACAATGGGTCAATTGAATATATAATCTCTCTGAGTTAGTATAATACAAAATCCAATGGAAAATTTTGTGGACATAAAATATGTATAGACATTTTTTTTTTGAATATATTGGTATGATTACATGATAGTATCTGTTCATAATTTCTTAACACTTTGACAAAGCGCACACACAGGTGCTCAAACTCGGGTCTCCTAGGATGAACATCATCTTCTTATCCACTGGAGCCACTCATTGGATTCAGGTATAGACATAATTAAAACAGAAAAACATGAAACAAAGTAACAATAAAAAGAATGATGGTTTTTTATAATATATAATAAGTTTAGGACTAAGTGAAAAGTACCAAATATCTTCTACATAATAAATATTGACTTTGATATTAGGAAGATAGGTACTACAAACTTCTCACACATATAATGTGGAATTAAAATTCTCTTATTTAAGGTTTCAAAAGAAAAAAACCAACAAATAATTAATTATTCTTATTTATAAGGATATATATAGTAATTAAAATTTCTTTGTTTGGATTGTGGATTAGTGGCCTCCACCAAACCCTCCTTTGCTACCGAAGCCTCCTCGTCCTTCTATTTTTCCTCCAAAACCAAATTTAAATCCACCACCACCAAAATGCATGTGACCACCACCACCACCACCACCACCACCACCAAAATGAATGTGACCACCACCACCACCACCGCCAACAGCAAAATGCATGTGACCACCACCACCACCTGCAGCATTATTGCTACCACTTTCACCACTATTTCCGTCTGCCTTTCCTTGTCCCCCTATTCCAGCTTTAACTTCAGCTTCAGCTTCAGCTTTAGCTTCATCTTTAGCTTTGGCTTCTACTTTAGCTTTAGCTTTAGCTTCATCTTTAGCTTTAGCTTCTACTTCAGCTTTAGCTTTAGCTTCATCTTTAGCTTTAGCTTCTGCTTTAGCTTCAGCTTCGGCTTTAGCTTCAGCCTTAGCTTTAGCTTCTGCTTCAGCCTTAGCTTTAGCTTCTGCTTCAGCCTTAGCTTTTGCTTCTGCTTCAGCTTTAACTTCATCTTTACTAGTAGCACTAGCTTTTTCATCACTAATTTTTGTGCTACTGTGAGTACCATTAGCATATTCATTAACGCTACCATCCCCTTTACCTTTTCCCTTTACCCCACTAAAAGCATTAGAGTTACCACTTCCACCACTATTTCCATCTACCTTTCGTTGTCCTCCAACATTTCCTTCAAAACTAGCTTTGTGTTCACTCTTACGAGATGATTTAGTTTCACTCTTATGAGATGATTTAGTTTCATTGCTATGAAAAGTCTCAAATTTTCCATTATGACTAAATTTTCCACTTGCACCAATAATGTCACTTCCAACACCTCCACCAGTAACACTACTGCTGCCACTTCCACCACCACCTGCACCTCCTTGCCCTTTTATTTTACCCTCAAACCCATCTTTAGCTTCACCCTTATTAGTAGCACTAGCTTTTCCATCACTATCTTTTTTACCATTATTGGTACCACTAGCATCAGTATTACCACTGCCAATACCTTCACCTTGCCCTCTTACCTTACCAGCAACACTAGTGCTACCACTTCCACCACTATTTCTATCAACCTTTCCTT
This sequence comes from Kokia cookei, assembly GCA_039519145.1. Lineage (NCBI taxonomy): Eukaryota > Viridiplantae > Streptophyta > Magnoliopsida > Malvales > Malvaceae > Kokia > Kokia cookei. Next base: position 2,854,945 of record CM076901.1, on the reverse strand, counting down.
GTCCTCCAACATTTCCTTCAAAACTAGCTTTGTGTTCACTCTTATGAGATGATTTACTTTCACTCATATGAGATGATTTACTTTCACTCATATGAGATGATTTAGTTTCACCCATATGAGATGATTTAGTTTTGCCTATATGAGATGATTTACTTTCACTTTTATGAGATGATCTAGTTTCACTCTTATGAAATGATTTAGTTTCACTACTATGAGAAGTGCTAAATTTGCCACTATGACTAAATTTTCCACTTGCATCGGTAATACCACTACCAAAACCTCCACCAGTAACACTAGTGCTGCCACTTCTACCACCACCACCTGCCTTTCCTTGTCCTTCTATTCCACCTTTAGCTCTATCTTCAACTTTTCCTTCAGCTTCATCTTTAGCTTTAGCTTCAGCTTCAGTTTTTCCTTTCGCTTTAGCTTTAGCTTCGGCTTCAACTTTAGCTTTAGCTTCAGCCTTAGCTTTATCTTCTACTTTAGCCTTAGCTTTAGCTTCAGCTTCATATTTACTATTAGCACTAGCTTTTCCATCACTAATTTTTGTGTTGCTATGAGTACCATTTTCATATGCATTAACATTACCATCCCCTCTACTTTTTCCTTCTATCCCACCAAAAGCACTAGAGCTACCACTTCCACCACTATTTCCATCTTCCTTTCCTTGTCCTCCAACATTTCCTTCAAAATTAGCTTTGTGTTCACTCTTACGAGATGATTTAGTTTCACTCTTATGAGATGATTTAGTTTCATTGCTATGAGATGTCTCAAATTTGCCGTTATGACTAAATTTTCCACTTGCATCAATAATACCACTTCCAACACTTCCACCAGTAACACTACTGCTGCCACTTCCACCACCCCCACCAGCTATACCACCACCTACACCTCCTTGCCCTCCTATTTTACCCTTAAACCCATCATTAGCTTTACCCTTACTAGTAGCACTTGCTTTTCCATCACTATCTTTTTCACCATTATTGGTATCACTAGCATCAGTACTACCACCACCAACACCTCCACCTTGCCCTCCTACCTTACCAGCAACATTAATGCTACCACTTCCACCACTATTTCCAACCTCTCCTTTTCCTCCTACTTTACCTTCAAATCTTGTTTTAGCCTCACTCTTACTAATACTGCTCTTTACTATGTTATGACTACCACTTGTACTAGTTGCACCACTACCAACACCTTCGGTATGGCCTCTAACCCCTCCACCAACATTAGTGCCAACACTTCCTCCATTATTTCCACCAAAGCCAGATCCTATTCCGCCTCTAAACCCAAACTTAAAACCACCCCCACCAGCTATACCACCACCTCCACCTCTTTGCCCTCCTACTTTACCTTCAAACACATCTTTAGCTTCACCCTTACTAGAAGCACTAGTTTTTTCGTCACTATCTTTTTCATCGCTATGAGAAGCACTTGCATCAGTATTACCACTTCCAACACCTCCACCTTTCCCTCCGACCTTACCAGCAATACTAGTGCTACCACTTCTACCACTATTTCCACCAACCTCTCCTTGTCCTCTTACTTTACCTTCAAAACTATCTTTAGCATCACTCTTACTAGTATCACGATCTTTGCCAACACTACTCTTTGCTCCGCTAAGACTACCATTTGTACTAGTTGCACCACTAGCAACACCTTCGACATGGCCTTCTGCCCCTCCACCAACATTAGTTCGACCACTTCCACCACTATTTCCACCAGCCCTTACTCTTATTCCTCCTTTAAACCCAAACTTAAAACCACCCTCAGCAGCCATACCACTACCGCCACCACCTTTTCCTCCTCCACTGCCACCTCTTTGCCCTTCTACTTTACCTTTAAATCCATCTTTAGCTTCACCCTTACTAGTAACACTAGTTTTTCCATAATTATCTTTTTCACCATTATGAGTACCACTTGCATCAGTACTACTACTGCCAACACCTCCACCTTTCCCTCCTACCTTACCAGCAACACTACTGCTACCACTTCCACCACTATTTCCACCAACCTGTCCTTGCCCTCCTACTTTACCATCAAAACCATCTTTAGTATCACTTTTGCTAGTATCACTAGCTTTGCCATCACTACTCTTTGCTCCGCTAAGACTACCACTTGTACTAGTTGCACCATTACCAACACCTTCGGTATGGCCTCCTACCCCTCCACCAACATTAGTTTCACCACTTCCACCACTATTTCCACCAACCCCTGCTCTTATTCCACCTTTAAACCCAAACTTAAAACCACCCCCAACAGCCATACCACTACCGCCACCGCCACCGCCACCGCCACCATCACCTCCTTTCTCTTTTACTGTACCTTTAAATCCATCTTTAGCTTCACCCTTACTAGTAGCACTAGTTTTTCCATCATTATCTTTTTCACTGCTATGAGTACCACTTGCATGAGTACTATCACTGCCAACACCTCCACTTTGTCCTCCTACCTTACTAGAAACACTAGTGCTACCACTTCCATCACTATTTCCACCAACCTCTCCTTGTCCTCTTACTTTACCTTCAAAACCAGCTTTTCCCTCACTTTTACTAGTATCACTAGTTTTTCTATCACTACTCTTTGCTCCGCTAAGACTGCCACTTGCACTAGTTGCACCACTACCAACACTTTCAACATGGCCTCCTGCCCCTCCACCAACATTAGTTTCACCACTTCCACCACCATTTCCACTAGCCCCTGCTTTTATTCCGCCTCTAAACCCAAACTTAAAACCACCCCTAGCAGCCATACTGCCACTACCACCTACACTTGCACCACCACCGCCACCTGCACCTCCAATTCCACTATCTTTTTCATTACTATGACTACCACTTGCATCAGTACTACCACTACCAACATCTCCACCTTGCCCTCCTACCTTACCATAAATACTAGAGCTACCACTTCCACCACTATTTCCACCAACCTTTCCTTTCCCTCCTACTTTACCTTCAAAACCAGCTTTAGCCTCACTCTTACTAGTATCACTAGCTTTGTCCTCACTACTCTTTGCTCCGCTAAGACTACTACTTGTACTAGTTGCACCACTACCAACACCTTCGACATGGCCTCCTGCCCCACCACCAACATTAGTGCCACCACTTCTAGCACTATTTCCACCAAATCCTCCTCTTATTCCACCTCTAATCCCAAACTTAAAACCACCCCCAGCAGCCATACCACCACCACCACTACCACTTGCACCTGCTCTTCCACCATTGCCACCGCCACTTACACCTACACCTCTACCACCGCCTCTAAACCCAAACTTAAAACCACCCCCAACAAGCATACCACCACCGCCACTTGCACTTGCACCTCCACCATTGCCACTACCACTTACACCTGCACCTCCACCACCGCCTCCAAACCCAAACTTAAAACCACCCCCAGCAGCCATACCACCGCCTCCTGCACCTACACCTCTACCATAACCACCACCGCCTCCTACACCTGCACCTCCACCATAGGCACCACCACCTACTCCTCCTGCGCCAACAATGTTTTCGCTACTCTGAAATCCACCTCCTCCTCCTGTGTTTGCTCCTCCACCACTATGCCAAGCTCTACCAATTGCAGCAGCACCAGTAGCACCAACAGCGACCTTCGCACGTCGATGTAAAGCATGTGCACCAAGTATTAGAGGTAAAAGTGTTAGAGACCTCCTGTTTCCTTTAGCTTTTAGCCTTTCTTCGGAAACATATGGATGATCAGCATTTTCATTAACATCATGATTATCAGCAATTGCAAGACCATTCATAAAATGAACACACACAAAAATAACCACAACAAAAGATGTAAAAGGACCCATCTTATCCAAAGGCATAGCCGGAAGTTAACTCACAAAGATCGACTTCTAATGTGAATATAGTTTCAATATTTTTAGAAATTTTCAATCTAAAACTCTTTCTCTTCTATTTTCTTTTGTTGGTTTCCTTATTAAGAAATGAAGTTTATATAGAGAGAGGTTGAATTTACATAGAAAACGAATAAAAGGCCCAGCTTAAAGCAAGGGTGTAAGAAATTATCAACTATATTTGTTCCCATTCTTTTGCTCAACCAATAATCGGATTTGATTTTATCAAAAAGAAAAAAAAAGGGAAAGAAAGATAAAAATGTGTTTGGCATGTTAAATACATTATTCTTACTATTCTTATCTTTTATATATTCATAAAAAACAAAATTGAGAATAAGTATATCATTAAGCTTTAAATATTTTGGCCTTTTAAGTTATTACCCTTTTCTTGCAACCCTATTACGATGGTCATATCTTAGAGGAAGGGGCGAATACAGGGGAAGTTGAGAGGGGTTTCGGTCTCTCTTAAAATGGAATTTTTTTTATTTTAATTATTTAAAATTTTAAAATTTTTAAATTATTAAAAGTAAAATTATATTTTGGTCTCCTAAAAATAATAACAATTTGATTTAATCCTTTAAAAATTATAAAAATCTAAACAATTTAATTTCCTCTAAAAAATTTTCCTAACTTCGACTTTGCTTAGAGAGATAGAAACACCTTATCTTTTATGTATACACTATAACCTTGTTCTTATGTAATAATTTATCTATCTATCTATATTATTTTATAATAATTTATAAAGTAGAAATTGAACAAACTTTTGAATTGATTAAAATAATTTTAATTTTTTGTATTATCAAATCGATATTAATAATAATTTATTAATATATTATTTATAATGAAAAATTTATTTATAAAATAAATATGTTAAAATTATTTTATATTTTATAAAAACATTATTAATAAAATATTTTTTCACTTTTTATTTTAGATTAAGAAATTTTTATCATATTTAATATTTGTATCTCATTTATGTAAGGGTTTTTATTCTTTTTAATTTACTCAATGGTTTTATAGACTTAAAAGTTTCATTAATTAACAATATATATGAAATGATGATATTTTTTTGGTAGAACTTTTTAAAGATAGGATTAAGTTAATTAATTAATTTCACAATGATATATTATTATGTTAAGTAATAGTTAATTATTATTACTTTTGTTATTATCATATAATAATTATTTTTACAGTTGTCACAAAATAATTAGAAATATATTAATAAATTATTTTTAATATCGATTTAACAATACAAAAGATTAAGAGTACTTGTATCAGTTCAAAAGTTTGTTCAACCTCTACTTTATAAATTATTATCGATTAATATAGAAAGATAAATAGATATATTATTACATAAGAAGGACGTAATAGTCAGAGGTGAATTTAGGGGGATGGGAGAGGTCTGGCCCTCCTAAAATGAAAAAATTTTCATTTAGATCCTTGAAATTTTTTAAAATTTTAAATTAGTAAAAGTAAAATCGCACTTTGACCCCCCTAAAAATGCTAAAATTTTGATTTAATCTTTTAAAAATTTTACATTTTTACTATCATAAAAATTATAATTTAATTTCGACCCCCTAAAAAGATTTTTTGGCTTCGCCCCTAATAATATTGTATTAATAAAAGATAAGGTGTTTCTAGCCATCTAAGATATTGCCTTCGTAATATGGTGATGGGAAAAGGATAATAACTTGAAAGACCAAATAATTAAAGCTTAATTGATATACTTATTCTCAAATTTGTTTTAATTATATGAATATATAAAAGATAAGAATAGTAAGAATAATGTATTTAACTTGATATGTTTTAACATGTCAAACTCACTTTATCTTTCTTTCCTTTTTTTTTTCTTTTTGATAAAATCAAATCCGATTATTGGTTGAGCAAAAGAATGGGAACAAATGTAGTTGATAATTTCTTACACCCTTGCTTTAAGCTTGGCCTTTTATTCGTTTTCTATGTAGATTCAACCTCTCTCTATATAAACATCATTTCTTGCTAAGGAAAGCAACCCAAAAGAATAGAACAAAAAGTAGAACAAAAAGAGTTTTAGATTGAAAGTTTCCAAATTATTGAAACTATATTCACATTAGAAGTAGATCTTTGTGAGTTAACTTTCGGCTATGTGTTTAGATAAGATGGGTTCTTTTACATCTTTTGTTTTGGTTATTGTTTTGTGTGTTTATTTTATGAATGGTCTTGCAATTGCTGATAATAATGATGTTAATGAAAATGACGTTGATCCATATGTTTCCGAAGAAAGGCTAAAAGCTAAAGGAAGTAGGAGGTCTCTAACATTTTTACCTGCAATAATTGGTGCGAAGGCTTTCCATGGTCGTGGAAGAGCACATTTTGGAGTAGGAGGTGGATTTCATAGTAGTGGAAACATTGCTGGTGCAGGAGGAGGTGGAGGAGGAGGTGGTGGTGGTGGTGGTGGTGGTGGTGGTGGTGGAAGAGCACATTTTGGAGTAGGAGGTGGATTTCATAGTAGTGGAAACATTGCTGGTGCAGGAGGAGGTGGTGGTGGTGGTGGTGGTGGTGGTGGTGGCGGTGGTGGTGGTGGTGGCGGTGGCCATGGAGGTGCAGGTGTAGGTGGCCATGCTGGTATGTTTGGTGGGGGTGGTTTTAAGTTTGGGTTTAGAGGTGGAATGAGAGCAAGAGGTGGTGGTGGTGGTGGTGGTGGTGGTGGTGGTGGTGGTGGTGGTGGTGGTGGTGGTGGTGGTGGTGGAGGAGGAGGTGGCGGTGATGGCGGTGGTACAGGTACGGGTGTAGGTGCAGTTGGTGGTGGTGCAGGTGCAGGTGGCGGTGGTGGAGGAGGAGGAGGAGGAGGTGGTGGTGGTGGTGGTGGAGGTGCAAGTGGCATAAAAATTAATCATGGCAAAGCTAGTGCTAATAGTAAAGATGAAGTTAAAGCTGAAGCCGAAGCTAAAGCTAAGGCTGAAGCCGAAGCTAAGGCTGAGGCCGAAGCTAAAGCTGAGGCTGAAGCTAAAGCTAAAGCTGAGGCTAAAGCTAAAGCTGAGGCTAAAGCTAAAGCTGAGGCTAAAGCTAAAGCTGAGGCCGAAGCTAAAGCTGAGGCCGAAGCTAAAGCTAAAGCCGAAGCAAAAGCTAAAGCTGAAGCGGATGCTAAAGCAAAGGCTGAAGCGGATGCTAAAGCTAAAGCCGAAGCTAAAGCTAAAGCCGAAGCAAAAGCTAAGGCTGAAGCGGATGCTAAAGCTAAGGCTGAAGCGGATGCTAAAGCTAAGGCTGAAGCGGATGCTAAAGCTAAGGCTGAAGCGGATGCTAAAGCTAAGGCTGAAGCGGATGCTAAAGCTAAGGCTGAAGCGGATGCTAAAGCTAAGGCTGAAGCGGATGCTAAAGCTAAGGCTGAAGCCAATGCTGAAGCTAAAGGAAAAATAGGAGGACAAGGAAAGGCTAGTGGAGATAGTGGTGGAAGTGGTAGCAATAGTGCTGATGGTGGGGTTGAAAGGCATGGTGGAGGTGGTGGTGGCGGTGGCGGCGGCGGCGGTGGCGGCGGTAGTGGTGGTCAAATGCATTTTGGTGGCGGTGGCGGTGGTCACATGCATTTTGGTGGAGGTGGCGGTGGCGGTGGCGGTGGCGGTGGAGGTGGAGGTGGAGGTGGAGGTGGAGGTGGAGGTGGAGGTGGCGGTGGCGGTGGCGGTGGAGGTGGAGGTGGAGGTGGAGGTGGCGGTGGCGGTGGTCACATGCAATTTGGTGGTGGTGGTGGTGGCGGATTTAAATTTGGTTTTGGAGGAAAAATAGCAGGACACAGAGGAGGGTTTGGTGGAGGCCACTAATCCACAATCCAAACAAAGAAATTTTAATTACTAAATATATCCTTATAAATAAGAACAATTGGTTTATTTTTGGTTTTATTCTGTGAAACCTTAAATCAGATAATTTTAATCCCATAGGATAGGTGTGAGAAGTTTGTAGCACGTATCTTCCTACTATCATGTACAACATATTTTTGTACTTTCCACTTAGTACTAAACTTATTATATATTATTAAAAAAAATCCATCATTCTTTTCATTGTTTCTCTGTTTCATGTTTTTTTATTTTAATTATGTCTATACATCTTTTATGTCCACAGAATTTCCCATTGCATTTCTATTATATTAAGTCAGAGAGATTTTATATTCAATTCACCCATAATTGCATATTTTTCTTCTGATATTTTGAAATATATAATTCTTTAATTAAAAGTATAATGTTTAGCGAAATATATATTTAAAATATGTGAAAATGCATTTTTAAAATTGATTAAATTCTAACAATCTTCATTCTTTTTACTGACAATCTTTTAAATGTTTGATTGAATATGTCTAATCATCAAATGTTGTTTTAGAGTTAAACTTAAATTTTAATTGATATATAATTCTAATATTAATGAAGTGATAATTTATATTTTTTTTCTATATTAAACTTAGAATTTTATTCAAATTAAAGCTTAATTTTAAATTAGCTACTTATCGAACCTATTTTTAATTAAGCTAACATTCTACTTTATATTTAATAAATTTAAATTAAATTGTTAATATAATTTATAATTTTCACTACTAGAAATAAATTAATGTGAAAAAAACTATCCATTGCGTCAAAAAACAACTACTAATAAATAAATATGATGGATAACTATTTGTAACTATCATAATCAGTGGTGGAGTCAAAAAAAAAAAATTTTGAGGATGAATTAAATTATATATTTTTATGATAGTATCGTTTTTCTCCAACCATTGTCAATTTTCATGACTCTTATCGGATATTGCATCTCATTGCAAACGAGCGAACACTTCATCAATCCTGCTATGTTGATTAGTGGAAATCAACATAGTTTCTTTACTGAAGTCCTCCTTCGACAATGAGTTACTCTCCATAGAAATCAACTCGCCCCTATTTTCTACTTTGTTGTTTTGAATGTTCTGTAATTCCAAGCATGCAAAGGGACATCGTAAATAGGCACCGATGTTGTTATGTATTGTAGAGATCAAGATAAACGTGACCAATATTCTTCCTCTATACACCATTCCTTCAAAAAAAAAAAAAAAGAGACCAATTTAGTTTTCCATTGTTTTTGTTGACACTGAAAATCAACAAGGAGAATGAATGGTTGACAAAGGTGGAGAGTGGTTCCAAATGAAACCTAGGTTGGCATTCCAAAAAAATGAACTCCATTAGAAAGCCGGCTTTGGTAAAGGCAGGTTGCTTTGGTTCTTCGGACACATATGGAGTAATGGTTACCTTGGGTATGAAGGTATTTGGAAGTAGAGAGCTTTTAATTCGCTTCTTGATTTTGGTGTATGAAGATGGATAATGCTTCTTTGCTTGGTGCTTTAGGCTTTATGGCATATATTTTTCATTGTTTTTCTTTTTGGTATTCTTTCTTTTGTCTCCCTTCAAGTTGTAGAATTGTAAGAATTGGTGTAGTTGTCTTTTTGTTGTTTTTCTTCAGTCATGTTTTTCCTTTGAGACTTTGTGGTTTCTTAATGTTGTAATCCTGTTTATCAATTTTTACCTTAACAAAAAAAAAATGAAAGGTGATTCACCCTAAGAGGACAAAGAGTCATTGTTGGAGGAGAGGTCAAAGGGGGGAGAGAGAGAGAGAGGGTACGTTATCAATATGCCTTTCATTGGAGTGAAGGCTTTTATATAAGAGGTGTGAGATGCCACATGTAGATCTAGAGCTTCAAAACTCATGATTCTTATGTTGAACACTCTACAAAAAATCTCAAAAATAAATTTATCATAATTTAAATTCTCGAATTTAAAATGATTCATTTCAAAATATGTCGGAAAGTTAAAAAGACAAATTCAATCCATAAGTAAACAACTCGATCCAAAAATGTCCGAATCCTATCTAAAAATACATCGCAAATTGGTTAATATACCAAACTTGAAAAACAGCCCCTTGAACATCCAAATGAAATGATTTTACCCCTCCAAGCATGTATAAAAATGTGAAATAGATATTTGTAGAGAATAGAAATAAACATACCAAAACAAATATTCTTAACCAATCTTATTTTTATTTCTTTGAAATGACTACTTCTAGCCCTGAATATCTCTTAACTTCTTAAATGAAACTCTCTTAACATATAATTGTATAGATTGTACAACAATGTTCCTTATTGATGAGCAATTTTTATTACATGGAATTTCAAAGTACATTATAATTAACGAATTAAAAAGAAAACATAACATTAACAACTTAGTACGTAAAGGTACAATCTTCATAAAAATCAAATGGATAAGGCATAACTTTAGTGCTTCAATCTTCCTCTCACAATTGCACTCCCTTAGCCAAATGGTATCCCATATAGCCCCAATTTGTACTGATGCAGCTTTTCGGTTAGCTAGTTTAACCAATCAAACATCATTGAATAACCAATGAATGAAACAGGTTTATAGATGATAAGATATCCCTAAAATTTCCCTCTATTAAAAGACAAATCATACCGGGCCGCTTCTGAGAATTCAAAAGTTCATTGTACTTTGCCTTATATCAACTTTACTCAAGCTTGACATTCGAGTACAAAAGTGTGTCCCTCGTGAGTGGCATATTGAGAAGGAAGTAAACCTGCAGTGGAAAATAGAACATCCAATTGGATATTGATGCAATGTTTATGAACAAGAAAAGATAATCGATTGAGTAAACAGTCTACAGCCACAGACAATAATGTAAAGAACAGTTTCATGGGAACTCCTAAATCAGTCAAGAGTATAGATACTGTGAGTTTCTTGGACAATGAGAACATAAACCATAACCGTCACCACTGATGATCCAGAAAGGTTTTTTTTTTTTTTTTTTTTGAATCTTCTCCCAAAGGACTCTGTTGCTTTCTCTTGTATACTACCATCTTGTTGGCAATCAGTCTTCCAACCCACCAAGTCCTAAGATCTTTTTTAAAATCAGAGTCCAAAGAAATAATGAAAACCAGAATCCATTGATCTATACATATCTTAAGGGAAAAGGAAAATCCTACTCTTCGGTTGGTGCTTCAGAAAAAGAATACAAAGTTCAGTAATACATGCAATGCTTTCCGGATATTGGAAGGATGAAAAGGATATTTGATAGAGACAACTCCAAGGGGAAAACATAAAAAGTAAATGTTCTATTGCTGGAAAAACTGGGATAGAGGAAATTTCAATGTTCCTCAAAAGGTTAAGGGCTGTTTGGTCTTATGCCATGGGATTCTAAAAATTTCACCGAACTTCAATATTACAGTTAATGCTAAAAAAGCACACTAGAGGTCTTACCACGTAGTGTCTGGCATCCAACTTAATTAATTAATATATAAAATGGATCTTACCCCCAAGAGAGTTGCAATGAGAAGAACAACTCCAGTTATCCAAGCAAGGGTCCTTCTAACCAGCATTTGTCCTGCAAGAGTAGTATTAAGAGAGCTTTTTTTTTCTTCCAACCAGCGTGCAGATGGACGAGAGGCGTACATCATGTTCATCAATGTTTTGGATTCTGGTTGAGGTACCCCATTAAAGAGAATAACCCCCGCAATCTGACCTGCCCAATCATCGTTAAGATTTATTAAATAAACTGGAAGCAGGATTGAGAAGAATGGTGATAGAAAGACGAATGCTTTCAATAACTCAGGAGATAGGCATTCACCACAAGTTTTGAGAATACTGTCATCAGCAAAAATGCATTTCACAGTGTCCTTTGTATTTGTATACAGAAAGCATGTAAATAGGGGACACAAACTGGAATAGCTGCTTATTACTCTTAATTTAGTAAAATAAAGGTCTTTTTCCAACTACAATGGAGTCTTAAACATAAAGCCAACCTTCATAAGCTGTCTGCAATGAATCAAATATCCTGTTAAGTGTCGCAAGCAGAAGCCTCATTCCTTGTTTATCAAAACCATCAGTATCATGCTGCACAAACAAAATAATTTATTTTTTTGGAAAAATTAGAAAGATTAGCAGGGAAGTAACTGATTAAAAAGCAAACATAAACAAAGGCAGTACAGACATTAACAATGCAAGAAAATACGTAATTCTATAGACATATAAAAAAGGTTATAGCTAATCTAATAATGTAAGTTTAACAGCTTAATCATATTTGCATATGCAAAGATGCATCTTCCCCACACATATTTTACAAGAAGAAACAACATTTTACAAAGTCGAGCAAGCATGGCAGGTAAGAATGCCATAAACATGAATTAACGTGTCAGAGGGTAGTTACATATCAGTTTTAACCTAAAAGAACTGCCTTTTCTTCCTCATTAATGGATTAACGAATTTTACACATGGAAAGTGGGCCGAAAAATTCTACTTGAAACAGCCACCAATATATTTTCAGGCAAGACATTAATCAATAGAAACAAAATACTAATAGTCAGTATTTGCTAAATCCAAATTAAGTGTGTAGGTTTAGTACCTTAATTCCATCAAAAGAACCCATTATTAACTCAGCAGGTTTACGCAAAGTCTGTGACAAATCTTCATGCCTCTCCATTGCTTTCTTTATATTGCGGTACAGAGCAAACAGTTTTGATGCAAATTCCCTGTGCACTTTCTGCAAACAATCAAAACCTAAAGCTCTCAATGATGTAAATAAGAATTTAACACAAAATACTACCAATAGTGGTATAAGAGTGTCAGTCAAAAATAACTCATAAACCTTTGACATATGAAGATTCATGTTATCACCATTTGCCAAGGGAATAGTCAATACTCCATCCAAGGGTTTTGTATCATCAGTAGCATATGATCCACCCAACCAAGATGCCTACACATAGATATAAAACCACTGTCACATGTGTATAAAAAAACAATCCGGAAGAAAAGCAACAAAAATATCAAATAGAGCCTAGAATAACAAACTAACAAATTCATTGATCTCTTCTTCACAGTAGTCTCCTAGAGGGTGGTCCCAAGAAATCATGGACAATTCCTCCTCATCAGCAAGAAAATCAATATAATGAACTGCTGATAAACAGATACATTAGAGAAGAAATATAAAACGCAACAAAAGTTGTGATTACAATCTGCTAGTTTTACATCTTAACAAAAGGTCAGACACCTGGAAGCAATATGTCCGTTTTACTTGAACCAAGATCAACACTATTCTTCAAGGCTTTGCTCAAGAGAGCATTCTTGGGTTCGACAACAAGAGGATCTGAAGACAAAAGAGCATTAGTTAAATAAAAAAGCAGAGGAGGAAGTAGCCGAAGAACTAATAAGAAAAAAGAGAAAAATAAACGGGAAAAAGTGAAGGTACCATCAATTCCTCCGACTTCAAACATAAAAACAGCACGAGGTCTATCAAATGGATTAGGAATGAGAACCTCATTCAGCTGCAAAAAACATGAATATCTTTGAACCAAGTCTTCTACAATATATGCACACACATATATGGAATATTAAAAAAGAATTATCCGGAACTGATAACTAAAAGAGTGACCTTAGATGAGCCAGCAGCTGAAAGCGTTACAGTTGGGGCAAAACCAAGCAAGACTGATACGGCTGCACCAACTTCCGGTAATAGCATTGACTCCGACTGTTAAAAAGTTATCAGTACAATATTTATTATTAACAAATTCAGAAAAATAATTGTTAGAATCAAACTTGATTACATGTGGCAAAGCTTGGTGAATGAAGGCAACACTTGGCAGCAACTAAAGAATACATGGCAGCAGCAAAACGTGTACGGCAACACATAGCTGCTTAGCAAAATTAAGGTGGTAATATAAGCATGAAATGGCAGCGGTTTAAGGTGCCAGCAATAAGCAATGCGTGGCAGCAAAATGATCAAACAAGAAGTAAATTAGCAAGAAGTAACAGCAACTTAGACGGTCTATTACCCTATATATATGTATTGTTAGTTTTTGAATATATATATGAGTGAAGCTAGAAAATATGAGAGATTGAAGAAAGCTTCGAAAAGCCTTCGTTAGTGGTGTTTGTAAAACTAGCTGCAGCTAGTGTTCTTGTTGTAATAGTATTTCGTTTCGTATTAATAATATCGAATTAGTTGAAAAGTTCATCGAGGCCCACTACGCTTCCAACAATAATAATAACAAAAACAAAAAAGATGTTATACATAGTATTAAGACAGAAGATTCTATACAAATTTAAAAAGTTTCTGGTCAAATTAAACTAAACCATCCATAATCCCCTTGATACTTAAAATTCGCCATAAAATTACAAATTAATGAATTGAATTAGAGGGAAACGTTTTTACAAACCTGAGAGACATCGTCGGTGGATTGTGTACGAAGGAATTGATGAGTTGAACTATCAATGAAGAAAACGGATCCAATAGATTCAGCCTACGGCAACAAATCAGCAAAAGAAAAAATTCAAATCAATTAAAAGAATTTATTACTATTAGATCTAAATTGTAAGCGAAACAAATTGAGAGCGAAAGGAAAAATAGAGAAAACCTTCGAAAATGAGAAGAGAAGTGAGGAAATTAGGAAAAGATGGAAAATCTTCATTATAAGAGGATAGACTGTTGAGAGTGAAAAAGAGTGTTTTGCGATCAGAGGATGAAACGAAGAAGCCGAGCTCGAAAGGAGTTTTTTTTTTTTTTTTAAATCGTTCAAAGCGGCGCCATTTGTTTAAGGAGATAAACCGGCGTCTTTTTTTATTGGGCTGAGCGGCTGGGCTTTTCTCGAGTATTTAGGAATGCTTCATATTCTTTTTTGAGAGAAATTAATATTTCCAGCTTCTTAAAAATATATATTTTTTTTAGTTAGAAATATTTTTTTTTTTTTTTCAAAAAGTAATTTGTTTAAAAATATTTTTGTCTCAAAAATATTTTTTAAAAGTAATATTAAACACATCAAATCTAAAGATGACTAGATCTCTATGACGATGCCTCAAGTTATTGTTTAAAATAGGGTTAATATATTCTTTTTCTCTCTTAACTTGTCAAAAGTATTTTATTGGTGTTTGAATTTTTTTTAGATCTAGTTGGTACTTAAATTTGTATTCCATCACCTATGTTGGTACTTCCGTACCAACACTGTTAATTTGTGTTGACATAACATTGATGATCAATTCAATAATGACACGTGGTAGCCTTTTAATATGTCATGTGATGGGCATTAATTAAAATTTTAAAAATATTTAAATTAATAAAATAATTATATTTTTTTCAAATCAATAATAGACAATCTGGACACCTGCCATGTAGGATATTGTGAGGTTGCTATGTATCGTCATCGTATTAGCTATCAATGTCACGTTAGCTCAAACTAACAATGTGAGCGCAGAGGTATCAACTTGAGAAACGAAATACAAATATAGGTATTTACTAAATCCAAAACAAAGTTCAAGTACCAACTAGATACTTGTAAACAAGTTTAAGAGACAAACTACATATTAACCTTTTATATATAAATAAATTATTCTCTCACTACTCACTAAAATCTAAAATGATTAATATATACGGAAATACTTGAACTTGACAATTTATACCTATTTAATACCTTAATCTTTTTTTGGATTTAATTGCTACTTGACCTTGAAAATCGTAAGCCAATGAAATACCTTTTTTTGGTACTTGATTGACCATGATTAAAATTTTGATCTTATCCAATTGGATGGCACCACTCGTATTAATGAACCACTAATATTGCAACATGTGTATTAAAAAAAATCATGTAATTTAAACTATTTTTCAATTTCCTTTTAATCTTTATTAATTAAAAATTTTTAAAAAATAATCAATTCAATTTTTCAATTACTTTTAGTTTTAGTTCAATTAGTATGGGAATGAGTATTGTTGCCAATATAGAAGGTCGTGGATTCGAGTGCGTTGAAGCACATTATTCTCCTATTTATGGGTTAGGAAAGAGCTATGAATAGTTCTAGATATTGCGTAAAAAAAAAATAGATATGATCAGAACATATAATAAAATTGTTCAAAAAAATGAAGTGATTGGATGAAATGAAAATTTTAACGATGTTGGTTAGATATTTAAAAAAGCTACCAAGTCGACTTACGGTTTCCAAATGCAATTATTAATTAAGTCCAAAAAAATATTAAGTACAAAGTAAATATAAATTGTCAAGTTCAGGTATTCTCGTATATATTCACACAATCCAAAAATCCCTAATCTTTTTATTTTCTGTTAATATTCATCACTTTTTCTTACAAATTTATCTTATTCTCTCACACGTTCTTTTAGAATTTTTATAGCTCTTCTTAATTTGGTAATAACTCTTTTTTTTTTCAAGTTTTATTGTTTAATCTCTAAAAAATTAACAGGTAGGTTTTCTTGTGATAGATTAGAATATTTATGAAATATTCAGTTTTTATTTATTGAATGATTTTGAAATATTGATTTCGTAAGAGATTCATGACATCTTGTGTAAAAAATTTAGATTCTAATTATTAAAATTCATTAAGAAAATAGGATTATAATTTTCTTGAATATTGATTTAAAAAATCAATATTTTTAATTAAAAATTACTGTTGCTAATGTTATAATATGTATTAGCGTTCATCTTGTGTTTGGCACACGATATATATTTTCATGATAACCAAAAGTGCTCAAGTGAATTTTTATTTTTTATAAATAAAAATTGCATTTTATCATCTAACGATAAGAATTGTAAATTCGAATTTTCTTTCAAAAAATAAAAATGATATGCAACGAAATTCAATATTGTTAAATAATATAAAAATTTTGGGCTCTAATTTTGACTAATAACAAACATCTTGGCAGTGAATAAAAAATCTAATTAAATTAAAGTTTTTCCTTTGACCCAATTATCAATTAGAAGATTATGGGTTTAATACTGAGAAGAGTTGGTTTCATGTTATGTGATTAATCTTAAATTTATTTATTTAATATTTTAATTAATAATTTTGTATCACCCAAGAGAAACTTATACCAATACCTTTGTAATTTTATTATTTTTTTAAATAAACTTGATGATTTTATCTACATAAATTTATGTACTTTTATTATACTTAAACAAGTCACTAATTTTTAATTAAAAATAGAATAACTTCTTAATGTTTATTTTGTTTGGAAAAAAAAAATCATTTGACAACAATAAAACAACAAGAGACTAATTTAACTATAATAATTTAGTTTAAAAATAGAATAAATTTGAAGGACATTTTTTATATTTAAGCTTTACAAAATTTATGTTTGGGTGATGGGAAAATGAAGGAAAATATACATTCTTTATTTGAGAGAAAAGAAAAGAAAAAAAATGAAGAGGGAAAGAGAGATCAATCTTCTAGCTTAGCTGCCATTAGAAGGGCGTGTATCTTCCACCAATCAATATTGATACTCAAAATGGCAGCCATTATAGCCTGTTTGCCACACCAAAAAAATTAACATAAATTAGTAAATAAATTAACAAAATGCTTGAACAAATTGTTCAAGTAATTATTTTATTGTTTTACATTATACTCCTAAGCATTTACTTGAATTTCTGAAAACCTATCATTTTAGGTGAAATTTAGTTTTGAAATTTTTTATACTATTTCGAAAATATTTTTAAAAAAATTAACAAAATATAATAGAAAAATAATCTTAAATTTTGATTCGATCTTATCAAATCAAACCCAAACCAAAATAGAATTATTAATAAATTATTTCAATCCATAAAAACTCTAATTGCAAGTTTGAAACTCGAATTTGAATTAAGAAACTGACTTGGATCAATTGCAACGAGTATGGCAGTGCCTCCAAATTCACATGTACCACCATCAAGCTTAGATTTTTGCCAATAACTATTGAAGGCAAAGGAAGCATGTGCAAACAAGCTATCAGGCTGAAAGCACGACCCACTAGGCTGAATCGAATCACAATCTGCTCCAGCCGCACAGGCGAAGTTCATAGCTTCTTGAATGATTGGGTCAGGCACCGAGGGCTTAGCCACGCACCACAAGGCTGTGGTTGGAGCCATGTTCGGAGGTGGTGGAACCGTTGGTGGAGGGTAGACGATGGGTGGAAAAAACACTGTTGGACTTGGATTCGACTCTATTGGAGATGGTGGGCTCAAAATGGGCCCCGATGGACTCGTTGGTGTCGGTACTGTTTTTGGTGGGCTCGGGATGGATGAAAATTCAGGCGGGCTCGGAACTGTGCCGGATGTGCTCGGTGGAGGGGGAAAGTACGGAGGAGAATTTAGAGGAGGGAGAGAGTCAAAAGGTGGCAAAGAAAATGGTGAACTCACACCATAAGGTTGTGTATTGGAATTATCAGTTGGTTGTTCCATCACTAAGCTCATAAGTTTACTCATTAGCTGCAATTTATTTGTGTGCTTTATGACTGAACTTCTTCCATGTTTTGGATCTTTGATCATTCCCATTGATGTTCTTGCATCTGCTCCAAAAAAAAATTACATTGGGATTCACAATTAATCAACCCACATTTTTTCATTTAGAAAGATAAATTGTTACTCTAAGTTCATGCTGTCTTTATATATTCAATATTTAATCTCTTTACTTTTCATATTTTAAAGTTGAGGTTCACTTGTCAATACCGTTTTTGAAATAAAAAGAATACTCGGTAGCTATTTAACAAAAAAGTGACGACGTTATCAGAGGTGAAGCCAAAATTTTTGTTTTGAAGAGTTGAGATAGAACCATAAAATTTGGGGAAGCTAAAAATTTATAGCTCAAATTAAATTATTAACTTTTGAAAAGGGCTAAATTTTGAAATTTCTCATTTAATCGAAGGTTAAAAAGATTAAATAAAAGCTTTTAAATTTTAGGAAGGGCTAAAGAATAATTTACCTATTCGGCCAAGGGGACCAAAGCCCCTCCCTCGACTATGCCCTTGATTGTTATGAATTTTTACCGTGTAACAGGATTAAATTCCTTAAAATAAAAGTGAAATGATTAAGTTCCAAATATTGCATTAAAAATATAGTGAGTAGGCGTAATGTTAACCGATATTTGATTACTTAAAAACATAGAAGTTAACATGAAGTTAAATGAAATAATGTATAGTGCTAAATAACACTGATAGAATTTTGTTCTTGTTTAAAAATTTAACCGGACATAAATTCGAACTCAATTAGAATTCAATATATCTATCGAATATTAAAGTGGTATGAGACCAAAAGAAGCAAAGAATCAAATCTAATATAATCTACAATGTAACAAAACTGAGGTTACCGCCATGTGTTAACAGAGTGGCCGCCATTGTTGAGTAGAGAAGGAGCATGCAAATCTTGCTTCCCATAGCTCAGTTTTCAGCAATGGCAAATGACAAAATAAAAAGCCTGAAAACAAAGCAGTTGTAACTTGGTTCAAATTCCGAGTCACTAAAAAAAATTACCGAAAGAGAGATATAAAAGCAGCCCCTAGTGGAGAGAAGTGTAGAGTTTACAAGCCAAGGCAAGGAAGGGGCCAAGTGGCTTGTTTGCCCATTAAAGATTTTATTCCTCACCATCTTTTTAGAAAAGAAGTTGATTAATTGAACCAAGCTTCAAGCAAATTTATTAATTTAGGTTAATTTATGCTATTAGTACTTATACTATACGAAAGTTAGTCATTGTACTTTAGTTTGGTTTTTTTGTAGTTCATGTATTTTTCGAACTTTAAAATTTCAATCTTCGCCAAACAATAACTGTTAAATTCATTGAGTTAAGTTATGCTATTTTCAAAATCTAATGCAACAAATATGTTATTGTATATGGACTAAAAAATTCAATTAATGAATTGATGAATGTCATTTGCATCAAGATTAAAATTGAAGAAAATGAATTAAATTTACAATTATACGCAAGACTAAAATTTGAAAAGTAGAAGAACAAAAATTGACCAATTTAAAAAGTACATGGACAAAAAAATGACCAAATTAAAATACAGAGACTAAATTTAGTCATGTATAGGAACTAATAGCAACATACAATAAGATTACATGATACTAATACATGAATATGTTAAAATGTAAATATGAAGAACACTAAAGAAAAGGGGATTAAAAAGTCGATTGAGTCTTAACTCGATTAGTATGAGCATCGTTGCTAATGCAGGAGGGTGTGAGTTCAGATGCGTTGAAGCACATTATCCTCTTATTTATGGGTTGAGGAGAGACTATAAATAGATTTAGACATTGTGTAAAAAAGAACAGATATGATCAGAATCTACAATGAAATTGTTAAAAAAAAAAAAAGGTTAAAAAGGATTAAAATTCCTCTTTGATGTCTCTTGAAATTTCGAGTGTTTCGTTAGATGTTGGTGTTGGGGCATGCAATTTTGGCATATATGCTTGCCTTCACATCTCAAAAAAATTCAAAGTTAAGGTTTTTATTTGCCCTTTTTTGTCTTGCTTGCTTTCTACTCAAAGCTCCCACTTTCTCTCCATTCTTCTTCCTAATTCACACTCACTTCTCTGTGTTGGAATATGTTAGGGAAATTACTTTAGTCATTAAATAAACACAAATTTATACTTTACTTAATTTGCGATATTTTTTATAAGGCTTTTTTTATTTATTGATATTTTAATAATTTAATCGTTATATTTCATGTTTCATTAATATAGATCATACATATTAAGTTTGGAGTTAATTATTTGTTTTATGTATAAAAAAAAATTCAACCATTAAATATATATTAATATAAACTATATTTTAAATAAATATGATAGAAATATCAAATCGATTCGAAAATTTATATGTATAACAAATATATTTATATTGATAAATTCAACGATTGAAATATTAAAATATTAATTATGAAATTTTGTAAAATCATATTAGTTTTATACTAATACAAATGGATCCATCCTCATTATTATAAATGTTAACGATATTCATTTAATTTGCATTACTATAAATAATTATTAATTGATAACATAATATTTCGAAGCATCACGGTAAAAAGATCATTATTGTGCAAGTATTATTAAAATCAAATAATAATAAAAGCATCAAATATCAAATAATAATAGAAACTGAACATATAAAATATTTAAAAAAAATCATACATTTTTTGTTATCGAAATGAAACCTATTGAAAAATAGGTATTCACAATTGTAAAAGTATTTTTTCTTTTAATATAAATGAAGTGATTATATTGTAATATTTATTTATATTTTTTAACCTTTTAACAATACATACACAGGTGTTCAAACTCGAGATCCTTAAGATAAACAACATTCTCTTTTCCACTGAAATCACTTATTGAGTTCAATTGTATAAGTATTATTAAAATCAAATAATAGTCAAAGTATCAAATATCAAATAATAATAAGTGACCATATCAAATAGTAACGAAAATTATATATATATATATATATATATATTTGTGACAGAAGAAAAACGTATAAAATAATACTAAGAATTGATTTTTTTTTTTTTGTAATTTTTTAGGTGCTACTCGAATGAAAATGTTTTGTTACAATCTATTTATAATTCTATATCTTAATTTTAATCAATATACAATTATTACACTAAGTAAGTGATAAATTATTTTAAAATAATAAGTACAATTTAATATGGATCTAGAGTCTAATTAAGTGGTAATAATTATAACACTAATAGTTAAAATATTATTAATAAAATATGAAAAAGTCTAATTTATCCTCTCTCAATAGATAATTACAGCTCCAAAATTAAACTCAAATTATCACAAATCACTCTCTCCCCAAATATCTCACTTACATGCGTAATATCTCTCCATAAAAATCTCTAACAACGAGTCTTTAAGTATACCCCTAAAACGACTAAAGAGAAAGTCAACTGTAAGCCTATTTATAGGCTCTCCTTTAACATGGTCAACAACCATAAAATGAGTCACTACGGCATGTTTAAATGCTAATAATTATTATAAAGCTCTTTATAAATATAGCCTTTTCATGCATTTCATATTTCTCTACCTCTTCTTCAAGTTACATGATTGGATGATGATGATTATAGAATGTCGGGTCATGAAATATCTCAACATCTATTGCTTTAACGAGATTTAATCAAAAGTCAAATATGTAAACATGAAGACTTTGATTGTTTTAAATTAGCTTATTCTAACGATTGTTCAAACATGAAATAGGACGAACCGTATAAAGCAGTCAAAATTTTCAACAATCTCTCGCTTAACATTTTGATAAAATCTGCATCTAATGATTATTTACATAGCAAAAAGTGCAAATAAAGAGAACTAAATTGAAACTCCTCCTAAGAGTATGCATCACCAGTTGTCTTGGAATTAAACTCCTCAGTATTCCCTTGAGTCATCAAATCATCACTATGCACCGTAAGGCAGTTTATTGCTGCCATTATTATCTCCCCTTTTTTGCAAAGATCCCAAGAAAAGCTCTTCTTCTCTAAATAATCTCAACTAAATTGGAACTTTCTTCACCCTCACATCATATGTGAAATTGTTTTCTTCAAAAGAAAGTAACATACTCTTTTAGAGAAGAAGAAAAATCGTGCGAGTAAAAGAAAAAAAATAGTTTAACCCAATATGTGATGGTATTTTGGTTAAACACAACTTCACTCAATAAAGCCTAAGGATCATCATCAAGTTATCGACTATAAATATAGCGCATCATATGGCACATAATTTTCAATATAGCATGTCCCCAAGATCTACTTCCAAGCCATTAAGTGTTGCTCCGCTCAAAAACATTACATGAAATCAATCATCATAAGTCAATCAATGTATAACCAAAGATCAATAGTATAATTACAACTTTTACTTCATTCTCTGTTTGTACATTTGCATCAATTTTTATTCAAGGAGATGAGATGCTATCAACAGTAATCACAATGGGTCGAGTCCATCCATCTTCAATAACTTCCCAAGCTATAACATCAATGGATAAGATAGAAACCTTCATACAAGTTTTCTAGTAGACATAGTTTGTCGAACATACAAGCAATAAGGTTTGTGAGACTAACTTCCTTTTCTCATGGGTTCGATTTCAACAAACCAAATATTGGATTGTCTTCAATAATTTTTTATGCCTATTTTGATACCAATTGAAAAAGACTTCGGTTTGGATTTCTTTCTAACTTAATGGTCAAAACAGTTTTGTTTTATCTTCTATTAGAATAGAAGTTGAGATAGAACTAGAGAGTTTACATAACAAATCCAAAAGATAAGTGAGTTAAAGAGATAAGTAAATAGAGAATCAACACACGATATTTGTTAGCACAATTCATATTCATCTATGCTACATCAATGGAGCCTCATTCAGATAATAATTTTATTTAATAATTTATCTGGTACAATTATTGACTAAAACACAATCTACCCTCTCCCAAGAGATAATTGCAACTCAAAAATCAAACCCAAATAATTACAAATCACTCTCTCCAAATACCTCTCTAAACACACCCCAAACTCAGGGAATACCAAATAAATTCAGTTCTATTTACTTTTGTTTTATAAGTATTTTTTAATTAATTTTTTTTCAAATATTTAATTAATTTTATTAAAAGAATATGACAGTACTTAAAATATCCGTCCAGCTAGTTAGCCTAAAATTAATATATTTGAAGTTAATTAATTAAAAAAAGTAAAATTAGAAGGAGAAATGTGAAGAAATAAAAAGGCCTAATCGTATAATTAATTTTTTTTAAAAAAATGTCATAAATATTTATATTTTTCACAAATACAGAATTTAATTCTTTATTTTTTATATTTTAAAATTTAAAACAAATTATTAATTCTTTTTATTAAATTTATTTATGTAATATTTTAAAAATCACTTAATAACAACATAACTAACAAAATTGACCTTATAATAAGTTTAAATTTAATAAAATAATTTTAATAGTATTCAAAGTTAAACTTCAATTTTAAAATTAAAAAATAAAAATACTAAATTTGTAATTTACCAAAAAAAATACACAGACTTATTTTTTTACTTAGAAGAAAAAAAGTCGATTTCTTTCCTTCAAGATAATTGCACTCTTGTTGGACTCTTCGGCCAGATTCAAAGTTCACTATAAAAACTGCTCCAACACTTTTTTCTTTTCTTTTCCTTTTCTTAAGCAAACATTTTCAATTTTTTTAAACTTCGGCGTCGCTTCCTCGTTGGGGTTAGTATCGGCACCGTCGACGGTTCACATTTACCGGCGAAAGTTACCTTAAGTAAAAATCTTCTATTTTATTACTGAAGAATCCCATCGAAGTTTGGGTTTTGATTTTGGGGAAAGTATAGTAATGGCGGCATCAGCGGCGACGATGGTCAGCTCGGCTGGTGGTTTATTAGCGATGCTTAACGAGAGCCATCCTCAGTTGAAATTACATGCTCTCACTAATTTAATTGGGTTCGTTGATCAATTTTGGCCCGAGATCTCCACCAGCGTTCCTATAATGTAAGTTTGATTTTTCTTCTTCTTACTTAGTTCAGGTTTTGGTCTGATTGGTGGGTGGGAACATTGAAGAAAATGAAATTCGATGTTTTGGTTTAGCTACTGTAGGGAAGAGTCAGAGATTAGTTTGAATTCAGTAAGTTAAGTGCGTAAATTTTGAATTTTGGTATGCTTGGGTTGTTTCATTTGTTTGTGGAGATTTGGGAATGTTTCGAAGTTTTAATTTCCGATTAGGTTTATCTGGAAAAAGGTGAAATTTAAGATTCAACTAAATTATAGCAATTTTTTGGGTATATGTTATTGATCGCTTTAGTCAATCTCTATGTTTTGCAAACGATATATCACTTTCAGATTAGGAAGAACTTAAAGAAATTATCTATATGTATTATTCCGCAATATGTATGTGGTGGTTTTCCGCTTAGGAAGTCTTTAACTTCTGATTGAATAAAAACAATGACTATGGTGACTTTTAAAATTTTCCTCTAAATTAAGTTCTTTTAGTCTAATGTATCTGTTTTGAGTTGGGGAGGAAGGGGGAGAAGGGTGGGAGATGCTTAGGTTTGTCTTCATTCATATGCTTTACGCAGATTTTAAGTTTATATAGCACAATGCTTAGATGGTATCTAAATTATGTGGCCTGTAATGGGAGTGTGATTCCATAGGAGTTTCGGATGCTAATACTGTTATTATGCTTGTCCTTTTCAGAGAAAGCCTATATGAAGATGAAGAATTTGGCCAGCATCAGAGACAACTTGCTGCGCTTCTTGTCTCAAAGGTCCTCCTCTCTTGTCCCTCTTAGTCTATGTATATGCTTGTAGGTGTTTCTTGTGAAGTACCTTGACTTTGTGGCTTATTAGCGATGCTTGTGCAGTCATGTTAAGGTATGTGCCTAGGTGTTATGCCATAGTGTATAGGTACATTTTTTGTTGAGGCCAATAGGTACAACAAGAAGTTAGCCTGATTGATGTTCTCTTTAATTTATCTAATTCTTAATGTTTTCATTGACTAGCTCTACTACTAACTAAGGGAATAGTATCAAATTACCATCTTCTGTTTTGAGTGTCCAAAAACAGACATGAAACCAATTTCATCAATATAGTACCTGTATTGGTTTGAAATGGTACCAGTATCATACCATTATGCTTTTTGTACCAGCCCATACCAGTATTACCGGTCTCTGCCAGATTTACCAGCTTGTTATGGTCAGTACTGGTTGATAATAAGATTTTGATTATCTTTTTCTTCTAAAAAAATAACTTATTTGGTACATTTACTGACAATATCTTTGTATACAAACTTATGTAAAATTATAAATTTCATTGGACACAATCATGTCAAAACAATGCTGCAGTTTGGTTTCTGGAACACTGTTTGCATTTGCAGTTTGGACATGAGAAGTGGTAGAAGTAGATGCCTTCTCTATAATCTTATTTTACTTGTGACCTTTTAGTTATTTGGTTTATATTGTTCTTTCCATCAGGTGTTTTATTACTTGGGTGAACTCAATGATTCGTTGTCTTATGCTCTTGGAGCTGGCCCTCTTTTTGATGTTTCTGAGGATTCTGATTATGTTCATACTCTCCTTGGTAAGAACTTTGTTTTGTTTGATACATCTGTGATCTTAATAACAGTTTGGTTAATTGAAATCTATTAGTATGTTGGTTGTGATTTTATTTTGCTGCACGTGGGGGTTTAGGAAAGCCTAAAATATTTGCTTTTTGATTATATTATATTTCTATTGTTTTGAATTTGATATACCAACTAGTTGACTGGTCATGCTCTTAATTCAGCCAAGGCAATAGATGAGTATGCCAGCTTTCGGTCAAAGGCAGCTGAATCAATTGATGAAGCTCCAAAGGTTGACCCTAGGTTGGAGGAGATTGTGGAGAGAATGCTGGATAAGTATGTAGAACATGCTTTCTTAACTGATCGAATATTTTTGGAGTTAGTCTAGGTATCTTACTGTTGTTTTGTCTAGGTGTATTATGGATAGAAAATACCAACAAGCGATGGGAATTGCAATTGAGTGCCGGAGACTGGATAAACTTGAGGAAGCAATAACAAGGAGTGAAAATGTTCATGCAATCTTAGCATATTGCACTCATGTTTCTCATTCTTTTGTATATCGCCGAGAATATCGTCATGAGGTAAGGAGGTTATTTTAGTAGTCCATAAAAGTTCTGTAGTTTGTATAAATGCCATCACCACTATTTTTTTTTTTCTTTTTTTGACATTTTTTATTAGAATATTTTATATTCCTTTATTAGTTACTCTTTTCCGGGAATTTTGGTTCAACCTAGCAAATTCCACAAGATCTGTAATGCCAATTAATCTTTGATTCTTGCAGGTGCTTAGGCTTCTTGTTAAAGTGTACCAAAAACTGCCTTCTCCTGATTATTTGAGCACTTCTCAGTGCCTAATGTTCTTGGATGAACCTGAAGATGTTGCAAATATATTGGAGAAACTTCTCCGTTCTGAAAATAAGGAGGATGCTCTTTTGGCTTTCCAAGTTGCTTTCGATCTTGTGGAGAATGAGCACCAGGCTTTTCTATTAAATGTAAGAGATCGCCTTTCTGCTCCCAAATCTCTACCTTCAGAACCAGTACAGCCAGGATCCACCAACCCTGCTCCAGCTGAAAATGAAAATTCTACTGCTTCAGAGGATGTTCAGATGACAGATGGGTCTTCTGCTATTACTACAAATGTTCATGAGGCAGACCCTAAAGAAGTTACGTATGCTGAGAGGCTGATGAAAGTCAAAGGAATTTTGTCTGGGGAGACCTCGATACAGTTGACTCTACAATTCTTGTACAGTCATAACAAGTGAGGCATCAGCTTCTTTTGTATTATTCTTTGATGGAATTAAATTCTTATTGTATGTCTTTCTGAGAACCGTTAACTGATTATTGATTTGTCTTAGATCGGATCTATTAATTTTGAAGACAATAAAGCAGTCTGTTGAAATGAGGAATAGTGTTTGTCACAGCGCTACAATCTATGCTAATGCAATAATGCATGCTGGAACAACTGTGGATACATTCCTGAGGGACAATCTGGTAAAAACTTGTCTTCCTTGATCTTTATTCACACCTTAGGCTAATTTTCATATTGTATTTGCTTATTTTACGGATATCATCAGGACTGGCTGAGTAGAGCTACCAATTGGGCTAAATTCAGTGCAACAGCTGGGCTTGGTGTTATTCACAGAGGACATCTGCAGCAAGGCAGGTCTCTAATGGCTCCATATTTGCCCCAGGGTGGGGCTGGAGGTGGTGGGAGTCCATATTCTGAAGGTGGGGCATTATATGCTTTGGGTCTCATTCATGCCAACCATGGTGAGGGCATTAAGCAATTCCTTCGTGATAGCCTACGCAACACTAATGTTGAGGTATATGATTTTCTTGGCCTGTGATAGCTTCTTTTTCCTCTCTACCAAGAGGCCTGTAAGTAAAGAGATGCTAAAGTGCGGATTTCACCTTTCTTGACAGAATACATGGTTGTCAATTTGTTTTTTCTTCCCTCTGGTCCATTCGGGAGAGTTGAATTTGTCCATTGTTGGAGAAAATAGCATTGCCCTGAAGTAAATGTGAAATATAACATCAGATGCTTCTTATGCAGGTTATTCAACATGGTGCATGCCTGGGACTTGGTTTGGCAGCTCTAGGAACTGCTGATGAAGAAATCTATGAAGACATCAAAAGTGTGCTTTATACTGACAGTGCTGTTGCTGGTGAAGCTGCTGGCATCAGTATAGGTTTGCTCATGGTTGGAACTGCCAGCGAGAAGGCAAGCGAGATACTTGCTTATGCACATGAGACACAGCATGAAAAAATTATCAGGTAAAGTTGGGGTTTTGCGATCTTGATATTAAACTGGGTTTATCCTGTTAGTGATCTTTACTCTCTGTTGTTTCCCTTTGGTTTCAGGGGTTTAGCATTAGGGATTGCCCTTACAGTATATGGAAGGGAAGAAGAAGCAGACACGTTAATTGAGCAGATGACTCAGGATCAAGATCCTATTATCCGTTATGGTGGTATGTATGCATTAGCATTGGCCTATAGGGGAACTGCAAATAACAAGGCTATCCATCAGCTGCTGCACTTTGCTGTATCAGACGTGAGTGATGATGTTAGGAGAACTGCTGTTTTAGCACTGGGGTTTGTCCTTTACTCAGAGCCAGAGCAGGTAAGTGCTGTTTTTACTCGGCTGTTTGTGATTGATGTTTGTTGCACCTTTTCCCTTCTTGTTCTAACTGTATTGTAGGTTTGGGTCAGTCGTTTGGCTATGAATTTGTGAATATCTCACTGTTGTCTGGTCAACACTGCAGACTCCTCGAATTGTCTCCTTACTGTCTGAGTCTTACAATCCTCATGTTCGATATGGTGCGGCACTTGCAGTGGGAATTTCATGTGCTGGCACTGGATTGAGTGAGGCCATATCATTGTTAGAACCCTTGACATCAGATGTTGTTGATTTTGTTCGTCAAGGTGCTCTCATTGCGATGGCTATGGTCATGATTCAAATCAATGAAGCAAGTGATTCTCGTGTCGGGACATTCAGGTAGATATTATCATCTTATGTTGTAATTAACATTCCTTTCCTCTGATGTGTGGTAATTCTAAATATACATTGCTTTATGTCCGCCTAATCTAGGCGTCAACTTGAAAAAATTATTCTGGATAAGCATGAAGACACAATGAGCAAGATGGGAGCAATCTTGGCCTCTGGGATTCTTGATGCTGGTGGAAGAAATGTAACCATAAGATTGCTTTCCAAGACAAAGCATGACAAAATCACTGCGGTTGTTGGTCTTGCTGTGTTTAGCCAGTTTTGGTATTGGTATCCGCTCATTTATTTTGTCAGCTTGTCATTTTCACCTACAGCCTTTATTGGACTGAACTACAACCTGAAAGTTCCAAGGTTCGAGTTCTTATCACATGCAAAACCTTCGCTTTTTGAGTATCCAAAACCTACTACTGTTCCCACCACGACATCAGCAGTCAAACTTCCGACTGCTGTCCTGTCAACTTCAGCAAAGGCTAAAGCTAGGGCTAAGAAAGAGGCGGAACAAAAGGCAAATGCTGAGAAATCATCTGGGGCAGAGTCCTCATCTTCTGCTTCAATTACTGGGAAAGGGAAATCAAGCAGTGAGAAGGATGGGGAAGCTATGCAGGTAAGAGTCATAAGTTATCCTTGTTTTGTGGCTATATATATATATATCATCTATATATAGAACCCTCATCTTTTATTGTACTAACTTGTGTGTGGTGGGAGTTTTGAGAACTGATCATTATTTCAGTTGCTTTGGTGATTTAAAAATGATTTCAGAATATTAGAACTTTTTATACTTGTCATTGGGTTGTGTCAGGCATTAGGCTAAAATTTCACTGAAACCAAAAATAAAACAACCAAATTTCACTTCAAATGCATTCTTGTCTAGTGTTTTTGATTCATGTTTTGATTGAATCTTTCAATTGGATAGGTTGATGGTCCTCCGGAGAAGAAAGCTGAGGCGGAGCCATCATTTGAGATTTTGACCAACCCAGCAAGAGTGGTTCCTGCTCAGGAGAAGTTCATCAAGTTTCTAGAAGACAGCCGATATGCGCCCGTGAAGTTGGCACCATCAGGGTTTGTTCTTCTTAGAGACCTGCGCCCTGATGAACCGGAGGCACTGTCCCTAACAGATGCGCCTGCATCAGCAGCATCTCCAGCAGGTGGATCAGCAGCAGGTCAACAGAGTTCTTCATCGGCTATGGCTGTTGATGATGAACCTCAGCCCCCTCAGCCTTTCGAGTTCACATCCTGATTTTGCCCGGACTTCGGGCCGGCCATAGTTTTTAGAGACAAACAGTGTTTTGTCACATTTGCTACTTTAGCTCAGGAATGATCTAGTAATTGGTTGCATTCTTTCTTCCAAGAGATGAGAGATGAGAGATGTTTCCTGTTGTAATGATTACCCTTTTGTGCATGACTGCATTTTAATTGCTGATGCTCCCATTTTAATTATTTGGAGAAATTGTTATATAGATAAGCCCCGACTTCTTTTGGCAAGTTAATCCACATTTTGATGTGAAATTGTTAAATCTATTAATTTATGTTGTTTATTGCCTTTAAAATAATGAGATTTCTCCAAATAATTATTAATAAAAAAAAAGCCTATTTCAAAAGAATGAAAATTTTAAAATATTATGCTATTGTCTTCAGTATTTTCAGGTTTAATTTTGGGTCATGTATACATTAGTAATTGTGTTTAATTGTGAGTATTGGGTATAAATTATAATTCTGGATAATGGGTAAATGATTGGATTTGAATTTATATTTTGAAAATAGTTAATTGCACCAAGCATCCTTAGACTATGATAGTTATTCTAAATTGTTTCCTAAATTTCAAAATGTTTTGATTACATTCTTAAATTATTGATGCTATATTTATTAGTTCTTTTTGTTATTAAAACCGTTAATTTAATTGTCAAATGACACCTAAAATCTTGTGTAGTTAAACCTAAAATGAAAATTTTAAAGAAATAGAATGTTGTTATATAACTTTTAAAAATAGAAACAAAAAAGAGTTAAATTAATGGTTTTAGTAATTAAAAGACCTAATTGATATAGCCTTGATATTTTGAAGATGTAATTAGAATGATTTGAAGTTTATGGATAAATTAAAAAAAAAAAAAGTATCATAGTTTAGGGATGTTTCGTGCACTTTTTATGGATGTATACATGTTAACATTGGGACTGGTATCATTAGCTAGGCTTTGAATGGTATACATCTGATTACTTCCTCTTTTTTCTTTTAAGTAAAGATGATGAGCAATGAAACGTGGAGAGCAAGCAACGAAAATTTCCCAAGAAAAGCATCCTCTCCTATTCCCTTCTTCTTTCTTTGCTTAATTATATCTCTGTCTATATGTTCTTAGAATTCTTTTGCTACTTCAAAATTGGGCAAAGCATCAACATATTCCTTTCTTTATGAAGACCAAAACCACCACCCAATAAAAGAATCTACTAACCACGAGGCCTGGAATAAATTGATGAAGCACCTTCATTTTTGTTCTTCTTCTTCCAAATAATTTCACAGTATCTGAGAGTTGGAAAGAAAGAGAGATGGAAATTCAACATTTCAGCCATCCACATCCTTTGGTCTTCTTCAAATATCAGACTGTTGCAAGCGAAGATGTAGACCCAGAAGCAGCTCGTTGCCCTGGGTGTGAGAAACCTGTAGAGGGCTGGAGCTACGGCTGCAATCAATGTGAGTTTTATCTTCATAAGGGATGTGCTGAGTTAGAGTTAGCCCCCCACATTCAGCATCCCTTCCACCCCGAACACCCCCTCACTCTTTTGCCAAAATCACCATATTCTAAGGGCGCAAACTGGTGCGATTTGTGCAGTAAGAAAATTCGGGGATTTGCTTATCATTGTGCTGCTTGTAATTTCGATCTGCACACCAATTGTGCTTTGCTTCAATCATCCATTGCTGCAAATTTTCCTAATTCTTTGCACCCCCATCCATTGCTCTTCGTTCAAAACCATAGCAAGGAAGTCGAGCCTGATTGCTCCGGGTGTCAAAAACCAATATCTGGTCCATTTTACCACTGCACAGATTGCACTTATCCTGGAGTTTTTAACCTTCATAAGGAATGTGCTGAACTACCCCTTGAGATTAATCACCCCTTCGATCGTAACCATCCTCTTACTCTCTTGCCACAACCACCTACTCATCTCCCGAAATGTAGTTGCTATTTGTGTAGAATCCAATGGAAGGGGTTCGTTTATTCTTGCTCTCTTTGCAACTTTGATCTTTCACTTGATGAGTTTTTTTCACCACCAACAATCACAGTTGCAAGTCATGAACACCCGTGGATGCTTCTATCTAGAAAAATGTCGTTCGTTTGTGATTTCTGTGGCACTGACGGGGATCACTCCCCCTATCACTGTGCTACGTGTCACCTCCTTGTCCACAAGAATTGCATTTCATTGCCACGCCACATCATGATAACACGACATCATCATACGATTTCTCTTTCCTATTCTCTTCGACAAAATCAAGTTGAGGATTGGATGTGCAAAATTTGTTACCAGGAAGTCGATACAAGGTATGGCAGTTACCGTTGTCCTGGTTCTAGATGCAATTATATTGCTCATGTACGTTGTGCAACTGAGAAAGCAATTTGGGATGGAACAATTATGCTGGAAGGCTATGATGAGAGGTCCGAGGAAGTGCGGCATGAACCTCGGAATTTGATTACTGATGTTGTTGAACAAATTCGTATTGGAGAGGAAATGGTAGCAAGTGAGATCAAGCATTCCTATCATGATCACAATTTAAGACTCACTTTTAGTGGGAAGACCAAAGATGATGATATTGAGTGTGATGGGTGCACGAGACCTATATCAACTCCTTTTTATAGTTGTGAGCAATGCAAGTTCTGTGATGGGTGCACGAGACCTATATCAACTCCTTTTTATAGTTGTGAGCAATGCAAGTTCTTTCTCCACAAAGATTGCGCTGAATTGCCTAAACAAATGCCACACCCATTTCACAAGCATTTGCTTACTCTCGTGAAAAACGACGAGTGTTATTTTTCACAGTGCGATGCTTGCTATCGTTATTATCAAGGATTTAGCTACCGATGCGGTGGAGGAGGTTGCGGGTTCAAAATTGACATTCAATGTGCGTTATTGACGGACACTTTGAAGCACCCAAGTCATGATGAGCATTCACTCTTTCTTGTCCACAACAACCAGGGAACGAGTTGCAGTGCTTGTTTCCAAACACTACACTCATGGGATGTTGCATATAGATGCATGAAGCGCTGTGATTTCAGGTTAGATGTAGGTTGTGCAACACTACCAGTCAGTGCTTGGTACAAGTATGACAGGCATCCTCTTACTTTGACTTATTCTGATGATTCTGAGCCTTCCCAACATTATTGCGATCTCTGCGAGAAAGAAAGAGCGCCAAATGGTTGGTTTTACTACTGTGCTGATTGTGATAACTCTCTTCATCTCAATTGTGCTCTTGGGGATCTCCCATATATGAAGCTTGGGAACAAACTCAAACATTATCATAAACATCCATTCACTGTAGTGAAAAACATCTGGAATTGCCCTCCATGTAAGGGGTGTGGTGAGCTTTGCAATGGGCAGGCCCTAGAATATGAAGAATCTGGATGCAACTTCACCATCCACTGGCATTGCCATTGGTTACTCTGGTGAAGCATTTGGAGGATGTTCCAGTGAAGTTTAAGGAACAGAGAAGGCACAAGATGAGAGTAGTGTTCTGGGGAAGGGCGTAGGAGATATGGTAATAATGGGCGATGGGCTTAGTTGTTGTAATCTGGCATTATGTAATCATAAACTTTTCGAAGTGCTTGTTAGTCTGTTAAAGTTCTATAATAACAAACATTTGAATTCATCATCTGAAAATACAAAGGAGAATGAACATCTCTGCTTTCTACCTTTTCACAACCATTTTTTTGGCTTTTTCAAACAAAACAAAAAGTTAAACCTCTGTTATTTTTTTCCCCCTCAATTGGATATTTAAATTTTCAAAATACATTAAAAATTTTCTTAATTTTTTTCAAGAAAAAACCAATTAAGCCTTTTATTTTTTTCATCCAATTAAGTACTTGTACTTTCAAAGTATATCAAAAAAATCTTTAAACTTTTTCGAAAAATGCAATTAAATCCTAAACTTTTTCGAAAAATGCAATTAAATCCTTACTTTTTTTACACTTAATTGAGTACCTGAACTTTCATAATACATAAAAGGCTCTCAAACTTTTTCAAAAAACGCAATTAAGCCCCTAGTCTTTTTTTTTCATTCAATTGAGTACTTGAACTTTCAAAATGCATCGAAAAGGCCTTTTACCTGTTAACTTTCACAATTGATTGTTAAAGTTAACCTCTCTTAATTTTTTCAATTAAAGCCATCACGTGTCATAATCACAACGTGAA
Source organism: Kokia cookei (assembly GCA_039519145.1). Classification (NCBI taxonomy): domain Eukaryota; kingdom Viridiplantae; phylum Streptophyta; class Magnoliopsida; order Malvales; family Malvaceae; genus Kokia; species Kokia cookei. The sequence continues at coordinate 2,820,864 of CM076901.1, read as the reverse complement.
ATATGGTAAAAAATGATAAAAAAAATTCAATAAAAATTATTAAATTTTAATAAAAATATATTAGATATATTAAAAATGATAAAAAAAAATTAAAATGTATCAAAACCATTAACTTTAACCATTGACAGTTAATGTTAATGATCCCCAATTTTTTTCAGGTAAAGTCATCATGTCTTACAACACAGCATGACATGTGGCAAAAAAAAAAAACTATAAAATGCTTCTTTTGGTACAACAATTTTTATAATCATTTTATATTTTTTTACATTTTATATAATTATCTTACGACTTTATAAAATTTTATATTTTTTCTATATTTCTATATATTTTATAATTTTTATTAAAATTTAATATTTTTTATAATTTTTTATTGATTTTTATTTAATATAATTTTTTGCCACATGCCACACCGTGATTGTGACACGTTGTGGTTTTAACTGAAAAAATTAAGAATGGTCAAGTATTAAAATTAACGATCAAAAAGGTTTTTTGAAGCATTTTGATAATTCAAATACCTAACTGAGTGCAAAAAAGAAAAGTAGGGCTTTAATTGTTTTTTTGAAAAAAATTGAGGCCATTTTTATGTATTTTAAAAATTCAAGTATATAATTGAATGAAAAAAAAAAAAGAATTAAATTTTTTTTTTAAAGTTTGAGAATTTTTTTAACCTTAAACTACGTACGTTTATTATCACAACCACTTAAAACTAAAAAACTTAATTAATTTTATTTCACTAACTCTGTTTAATTAATTTTTTCATATTAAAATAATTTATTTTTAATTTATTTTAATTGATAGTTAAACAACCAATTTTTTTAAGCATAATGATTTATTTGGACCTTTAATTTTATAAAAAAATTATTTTAATCATTCATTTAATTTTTTCGACTCTTTTAACCTTTAAACTTGTGTTATTTATCAAATCACCTCAAAAAGAATGGAAATGTTAACATCTGTTAAATTATCTAACGTGACATACACATGGATGAATTAATTTTTAAATTTTAAAAAATTACAAAAAGTATACTTTTTTTTTAAAAATTATTTAAAAAAGTATAAAAATATGAAAAATATTTTTAAAATTTTAAAAAATTAATTAATTGCTAACGTGACATATACGTGAATTATCATGTCAGCAAAATTAACAAATATTAAATTTTTATCTATTTTAAAGTGATTTAATAAAAAATATGAGTTCAAAAATTAAAAGAGACGACAAAAAATAAATGGCTAAAATAATTTTTTTTTTAGAGTTGAGGGAAAAACATCATTATTTTACCAATCATTTTTATGATTGAAATATCATTTTGATTTTTGAAGCAGGCTTCACCTATCTATTTAAACCCAGAAAGCCCATCAGTACCAAAATGAAAACCCACAAAAATGCTAACTACAATACCTTACAAAGCTAGCTAAGCCATTAGCCAACTTCTCCCTTCTCTGTTAAAAAGAGAAGCAGCAACAACTGGCCTGAACTAAGTTACCAATCAAAGGAGGAGGGGGAGGAAGAAGAAGAGATGATTTCAGGGTGAGACATGTGTGCCAAAAGGATAGTTGTAGATGCATGGCATGACATGCTGGGAAGATTGGCTTCCATATTGGGCAAGGAAAGTAGTCTAACATCGGTACTTCAACAAAAATGACGAGACAGAGTAACATGGGCGTGTAGCATAACACCAAAAAAGCTATGATGACAGAGCAGCAGTTTTACACGGAAATCCAGAAACATCATTTACTCGCACTTTTAAGTTGCTCGGTGTAACACCTCAAATCTGGTCTAAAAGTTATGATCGGATGTTGAGGAATTACATTAATTTGTTTAAAAGTTTTTATTTCGATCAAACAAAAAACGCGTTTCGAAAACATAAAATCTTGGCAAAAGCTCTCATAGATGATTAGAAAAACCAAAGTTTCAAAACACCTATTTAAAACACAGAGTTCAAATTCAAAGTCACGTGTTTTGAGGGTACTAATGATGACAAATCATTTTCAGTATTAAAAACAATCATTTGTTGAAAAATCATATATTTTATTTATAGAAAATACCTAAGTGATTACTTAATCTTTCGTTGGAAAATTATCAGAGTTTTAGTTTTGAAAACCAAAATAGATTTTTGTTAACTCGTATGATTTTGTAGTTTAATGTTAAAATACCAAAAACCGACGAACGAAACACAAACCCAAAACAAAACCAAAACAACAAAAAAAACTTAATTAATTAAAAATATTCAAATCAAATTAACTGTAAAACTGATTCGAGCTCCCACACGCCGTCCGATCTTAAGTCGGAAGTTAACTTGAAACGTATTAAACAAACAAATGAGTTAGAAGCCTAATGTGTAACACGTCCCAAGCAATAAATCAAAAACACAAACACAACATTTTCATATACAGTTTCAAACATATTCTCGTATATGAAATTAAATGTATTCTCATAATCAAATATTGATACATATTCAGATTCAGATGCAAATGCAAACACATATTCAGATATAGATGTAGACACAGATCTTACCTCCATTTGCTACACACCAACTCCGTTCAACCAATCACACCAATTGAGACTACAAGAGTCCATCCATTAAATCACACCGAGTTGTGGCAGTATGTCACTCATATAAATGTAGCTGAGCTGTCAGATAGAAATATTGCGATAAGTCGTTAGAATCATATATATGTGGTCGAGCTACTATAATTGCAGTCAAGCTGCCAGAATAAATATTATAGATACACCGTCAAAAGTTCAAATAATACAGCCAGAATCACATATCATATCTCACCCCAATGCACATGTAAATACTAACAAGCATCAGATGCACATATGTCATACATGTTTCTCACATTAGAACATACTAAAATGCAATTGTAACAAATCAGAAACATGACATGCTTTATGTAATGTCATTAACACAAATTATATCAAATAACCTACATAGAGTTTATTAGCCTGAGTTATGTTTGTCATACATAATCATACTTTCGGAATTATCAGAATACATAACATAAACATATTTTTCACATAGCTTAATAATAACACATACAAACACATACAACAAAATTCACATTTTGAGTCTTATTTGAACCAAACGAACCTTATGAGAGGTCTAACTGCGAATTTCTAAGTCAAACGGGAATAAGTGAAAATTTTTGAAAAATGGGCCCACGCGGTCCAACTAAAACACAGTCAAGTGGTTCACATGGTCTACACACGATCGTGTGATGTTGACAGTGGAGATTCGACTTTTTGCTGTTCGATGTTTTTACAATTTCAAGTCACACCTGAATAGTTTTTGATGTAGATTCAAACACGAATAAAATCCAAACCCCCGATCAAAGATCCCATGAGTCCCTACCGAACTAAATTGCTGAGTGTTCGTCTCAAGGTTCCTACCCAAAGCAGAAACGAGAGGTTGAAGAAGCAGAAGCTGACAAACCAAAACGAGATAGAGTATGAAAAAAATGTGTACAACAATCCTCTCCAAGCCATTGAATTGCAGGCCCTAACTCAAACTCAACGTATTGTTATAAAAATTACAATTTAATTTTAATCTCTCTAAAAAAAATTTTTGATTTCAATTCCAAGTGGGAGTTTACTTCACGAAAATTTCCCTCGTTTTCTAAATTAATCTATGACTTTTCAAAATTTTTATTATAAATTATTTAGTCTACAATACATTCAGAATACATTAATTTAGAATTTTAATTTTTCGAATGAAGAAAAAATGATTATATATATTTTTAAGAAGCGTTGATAGATCAATAATTGATGATTATACGTGAAGTAAAAAAATATTAGGAGGTTGGTAGTTGTAGGAGAACCAAGTCTCAACCACGCATAAATCTACGGAAGTGTGCTCAAATACACTATTTTTCATGTATATAATATGGCTATATTTTAATATGATAAATATTATATATGTGTGTGACAAAATGTTTTTGACTTTATTTTTTTCAGTATATTGGTGCGATTACACAGTACTATCTATTCATATTTTTTTTAACTTTTTGATAATTTATACACACCTTACACACACAAATACTAAAACTCGAATCTCTTAAGATGAATATTATTTTCTTTACTATTAGAACCATTTGTTGAATTTCTAACTTTACTTTTTTTTTATTTAAAGAAAGTACTTTAATAATGTGTATCCAACAACAAGGTGACGTTCCTTTGCAAGCATACTTTAATCATGTCTCGAATATGATATACTAATCATTTTTGTTTTGTAAAAATTATAAATACTTTATGTTGCCCAAATCAGCTATGATGGGTTATGCTTACTAATATGATAGGGTTATTGGATGCTTAAAAAAACAAAACTTGGCATGACATAGAATGATTAGTGTAGAAATATTTATCCAGATTTATATAATGCAATTACTAAAAATGAAATTAATTTTTTTAAAAATAATCATGAGGTGTCATAGTTATTCATCTCATCTTTTAATCACGTGATTGAAGATTTGATCTCTACTCATAAGAATTGAATATATTTTATGATCAACCGTTTATTTCTTCGAAAAATAATTGTAATAAAAGAATTAATCACTATTATCGATAATAAATACTTTAATTTATAATAAAAAATAATAATAAAAAGAGAATATCAAAATGTAATTAAATTCAATATAATTATGGAATATAGAAAATTTGGTTTGATTGAGAAAGTTAGTAGAATAGAGAATGAAAAGAGAAAAAGGTCGGGGCAAGCAAGTGGGAAACTGTGTAAACATTTCCAAGTAATAACTGTGAAAAGCTGTGAGAGTAAAGTGAGTCAAATTTTGTTGTGATGTCATTTCTGCTTCACCAAGTTAATTTGACATGCTTTCACTTTCTTTTTTTTGTTCTTTTCATTATTATGATATTTTTTAATTATTATATTTCTTTTTTTATAATATCTAAATACTAAACCTTTTTCACACAAATTATTTTCATAAATCTTATTTGTATTGGATATATAAAACAAAACTATATAATCACTAAAGAGTTAAGAGACATATAGTACACATGATTTTTTATCTTGTATTATATTCATATAAGTTTTTTTTTCCGTTCAAAATATTTATATAAAATTGATATATTTTAATAATTCATATTAGAAAATATTAAGATATTTGAATGATTTATATTATTTTTAAAATTTTATATTAAATTTTAATTATCATATTAGAAAAAACCCATAGAGCTGAGCAAGTGAGCAGTCCAGTATTATTATACTATTATGAGAAAATTGGCAGAGTTTTTGTCCGAAAGTTCATCGTCAGCTTCCCACCTCATCTACTCCACTCCCTCCTTCGCCTGCCTTCTTGCAAATAACATATAATATATAAAAATATTATATGGATAAATTACACTTAAAATCATTAAATTATTAATATATTTAAGTTTTAATTACTCAATTTCAAAAGGTTACGTAATGGTTATTAACCTATTCGAAAATTTTTATTTAAATCATTAAGTTGTTAAGTTTTTTTTAAAAGTTCGACTAACGAGCTCTAAGTAACTATTCAACAATCGGTACAATGGATTAGTACCCTTCAATAAGTGAAAGAACATACCTTATATCCAAGTAAATAACAATTAGTGTCGGAAATCACAGAAGAAAACTGTTTGGATTTTCGTTCGCAAGTTTGTAACGTTCAAAGTTTTTTTCATGAAAATAAAAACCTGAACTGTAGAAGAAAATAGGAAGATAAGTTTTTAATTGGTGCAAGCATTGCGAACAGAAAATGTCATACAATAATGATTTTAATAGTCAAGTGACCTTCGAATAATTTAATTATCATTTTGTAACTTCTTGAAGTTGAATGACCAAAACATAAATTTACTAATAATTTAGTGATTTTGAGTGTATTTTACATGTATGTATATATATATTTGCAAGTAATAAAGCATGCATCTAACTCTAAGTCCATAAATTCACCTAATGATCAACAAGCACAAACTGTATTCATCACATGAATGATGTGCTTTCTCCAGTGATGCAACACAAATAGAAAAAGAAAGGTGAAAGTTATTTCAAACAAAATTTAACAAAGACACAATTTAGCTAAAAGAAATACATAACAAAATAAAGTTTTGTTGATGCAAAATTTCAATAATGGAGGGTTACAAGAAGGAAAAGGTGGTGGGAGCTTGAAAGAGTTCACTTGTGTAGGGCGGAAAATGTTAATGATTAATGGTGGAAGAAGAAGCTAAAGGATGTGTGTGGTGGCCAAAATAATGGAAGAGTGGAAGAAAACCTCCTTTGCCCTAATACCAAGAAACGTATATAAACTTTTAAAAAGAAGTGTATGCAGAGGGGCCCTTGGGGTTGGATTAATGTTGTGATTAAGATATTTATGTATAACAATTTTTTTTTTTTTCATCAAGAGAGAAAATTAAAGAATTTTTTATTACTGAGTAATTTGAATTGAATTACATAACTCATCTACTAGCTTTCATATACATAGTATCTTCACTACCAGGCTACCTCCATCAAATGCCATCGACTTCATCAATGTACCTCCACTAATAGTTCTATTTAACCATTGAGAAAGCAATTTTATATTGATTGTAAGATTATTATTTGCCACCTGCATACTCTACGATGTATTAATTTAAATTATCTCGTATTATTTACATATAAAATTAAATTAAAACTCAATCAACTGAATTAATATAAAATTAATTACATATTACACTAATTTAAAATACAATCCAACCTCATATTGACTATTATATATCATTTCAAATTTAAAATAATAAAATCACCCAAACAATATACTCTCAAATTTAATTAGGCACGAAAAAAAACAAAATTGTTGGTCCAAATTCGACTTATTTCATAAAACTCCCCTTATAAACACATTTCACTATTTAAAATATATTAAAATTGTCAGACATAGTATGTGAATAAAAATTAAAGATAAATATTAAGAAGACACACACACAAAAAAAGTTTTTGGTGGTTCAAAAATATAAATTTTTTTTTATAAATTTAAATTTGACATTTATGGTTGATCTTAATCCTCAAAATGATAAATTTTTTATTTATCCCTTATTTATACATATCATTTTCAATGATTAAATTTAAATATTCTTATTAATAACATAATATACTTTACTATTAGATCCAAAGCTTGAACAAAATGTACCAAAGAGAACTTACCAAATAAAAATATCATCTCATCGTCTACTTTTCGACACAATGATTCACATTTTTAGAAAATCTTACATGCTACATAGTTCAATTTAGCCAAATAAAGTGAACTTTTAAGAAAAATTGAATACTTGGACCAACTCAAGTGCGTGGTCCCACCTGTTCTTTGAAATGCACTTTTTTTCTATTTTTAAATTCTTTCATATGTGTTAATGATTAAACTTAGCTTTAAATCTAAAATTATATATAAACGTGAATATATAAATTTTTATTTGGTATAATTATATATAAAATTTTATTTGTAATTTAATTTATAAATAATATTTTAATTTTAATTTAATTATACATATTAAAAAATTATATCGATCAAATAAATATAATTATTTGAATATTGATATGGTGTTAAATAGACATATTTATGTATTTTATTTCGTAAACTTTTTAGCACAATACTACTAATTTTGATATTTATTGTCTAATTTTTATGTAAGTGCAGACAGTGCAAGTCCAAAATGTCAAGAACAAATGAAGATATGAAGTCACATGGACGATTTGAATATAGGAGCAGTAATTTGACATACAAGATTTTTTAAATTTTAAGATTATTCTTATTTTTATTTAAATCTCGTTTGTGAAGATATTTATTAGGAGTTTAATTAAAATTAAATTTCATATGTTATATTTTATTTAAATAAAAATTATCTTTTAAGAAATTGAGTAGAAGTTGATGTGATTTGATTGGTAGTACAGTTGGGTGACACCACGAGATTAAGTGATCTAATTTAAATTATTCATGTGGTAGAGATCATTAATTAAAATCATGTTCTTTTAGTTCGCAAAGATGTCGATGGATTAAATTGTGGAAGCATCTTTCGAGCTCATTTGTTCGATAAAAGTTAATCGTTGAGCGGTCGTCGCAGTTAATTTACGATTAAAGAATAATTAGTGGTTGAGACGTCTTCGATCACTATAACTAATTTACCAGTGAGCGAGAAGACATCCATAATCAGTGATCAATTCTGAGACATCTTATCCGAGGCTAGAATATTCATCAATTGAGCTCATTTTATTTAATTTTAAATTCAATTTTTATTTACTATTTTACTATTCTTCGATTTTTATTTATTTAATCTCGTATTACTTTAATCCCCTTTATTTATTTTGTTAAAAAATCGAACATCGATAATGACAATGTAAAAAGATCACAAAGAAAAAAAAGAAAAGAAAAATAGAACACATAGATTTTATGTGAAAAATCTTTTCGGGAAAAATAACAGGCAGAAGAGAAGAAAACTAATGTCGAATTTGAATGATACAATAAGAGTTTCAACCACATCTATTTATAGGTTAAAAAAGTCTAATTCTATTCAATCTAAAATATATTATGCTAATAAATGCTAAATATATTATACAACTAAATCTTCTAAAAAGATAATATATTTTGTTTTTTTTAACTTGCAAATAATCTTTTAAAATTTGAATCACACAACTCTAACCTATTTTATGTTGGACTTCAAGAGTTGTGGGTATGAAATTGCTCACGAAATGCCCTGGTTGTGAAATATTCGAACGCGGTCAAACCAATCCCAACTAATCTATGTGGGATCAACCCTACAAAATCCTTCAAATTGTATATGATTCAACCCAAGTATTGTACACATTTCCCCATTTTCATCCCCGAGCATTTTGAATTTTCCATTTCTCAAAAAAAATCCCATTCTTTTCTCATTCTTCATCGAATCATACGAATCGATCTAATGATGATGGAATTGAATTTCTATTCTGTTTACTGAATCACATGAAATTTTATTTAACTCCATATATCATATAATATACATAGAATGTATGAAATATGAAATGCGTATGAACTGAAGAAGAAAACTTATACTCAAATTTTAATTTATATTTATAACAAACAGGTACAAAAAAGAATTGATAAATTCCATTTAGTCGCATGAAGTTTTGTATAAAATATAAAAAAAATAATTTAATTTCTATCATTACTATGATATTACATATTTCAATCCAATTGAATACCAGAAAAATGAAAAAAATTCCTAATTTAATCTATTCGTTTAAATTTTATTTTTAAATATATAATTTATTTTTGATAAATTCATATCATGTTTATAATATGTTCACATAAAATTATATTAATAATTTATAAAATATAAATTAAATTAATATTTAATATATAAAATTACATAAAATTAAAATTTATATAATGTTACATATTAGACTAAAATTTATATATAATTTTCAACATTGTTTTAACTTTTAATAATTAAAAGATATGGATATTCTCACGACAGACTCGTTAATAATTCAACCTTATTATTTATACACACATGGAATGAGTAAAATAAGAAAAACGAATTTTTTATTTTAAATTTTAAATTTTAGATCAATTTAAAAATGTATTTATTTAGTATAAATAAGAAAATGGAAGAGAGAGAGAGAGAGAGAGAGTCAGAAAGTGAAAGACAAAGACAAAGACAACGACAAAGACACAACAACACATCGCTGTCCTAATCTCTGCCTATTATATTTCTGTCTCTCTTTCTCTCTCTGTCTCTTCCAATCTTCTTCCTTCTCTGACCAGTTTTGGGTCACCGAGAGAAAGGACTCGTTAATAATCGCTGTCATCGATTTTCCTCTGCATTTTCCATCAATTTCTCGGGAAAAAAAAGGAAAGTTTCAGAAGAAATGTACTCGGGTATTCGGTCGTTATCGTTAGATGGATGTGTGGGGGATTATCAAGGGTCGCTTGATGGAACCAACTTGCCCGGTGATGCTTGTTTGGTCCTAACAACCGATCCCAAGCCTCGACTCCGATGGACGGCTGAGCTCCATGAACGTTTTGTCGATGCTGTTACTCAACTTGGCGGCCCTGAAAGTAAGTTTTTGTTTCTGGGTCATCTTTTCCTTCTTCTTTTTGCTATAAAAATGTGATTTTTGCTTATTTTTATCTGTTTTTGTCTGATTGGGTAATGATAATGCGTTATATTAGTGGTAATCAAAGTTCCTTTTTTTTAAAAACTAAAATAAAAATATCAACTTTTTGGATTTTGGGTACTTTTAAGTATCTCTTCTCTATAGCTTTTAGTTCTTGAAATATGGGTTACTTTTTTTTCTTTAAAAAAACTATTTCTTTGAGATTTAGTCATTATGTTCTTTGAGACATTGACAGCATTATTTTCTGCTTTTGAGAACTGGCCTTTTGAAAGCTTGGGTTTTAAAGTTAATACATGTTATTAGTTTGTATTTTGGTAATTCTAGTTTCTAAATTGTCTTTAAATTTAGTTTCATTTGATCCTCCTTTTGATTGTTGAAAAAGATGTGTTGTTACCATGTTGTTCACGTCATCTTTGATTTTTATTACAGGCCACAATTGTTTTTTCTTTGTAATGTTTGGTAATGATTTAACAATCATGTTTTCTATTGGCACACCATTTAATATCGTTGGAAAATGGATCATGACATCTTGGAACTTTCTTTATCTCATTGCTATTGTCTTGTTCTTTCTATCATATATCTGCCAATCCTATTATTTTTTGACCTCATGTTTAATATTTTATTGCCATGGATTTTCTTCTTATACTTGTATGAACCACATATATTTGCATAAACACGTAGGTTCATGTGCCCACGTTATGTTTCTGGGGGTACTTATCTAGCCATACAATACGACCAATAGGACAAAACATAGTTTTGGAGCCATTAAGTTCAATAATTTTGGTCTCCATACTTTCCTGTTGGAAGACAAACTTGTGATAACTGTGGTTCTTTGTCATGGTCTGCGAGAATAATCTTGGTATTGGTATTTTCTTCCTTGAAAATTATGCCAAAGGATTATAGCATTGTAAAAACATCATACATGCTTCTCTGTTTGTAACTTAGACTGATAATATGTGAACCAAACCTATTTGATTAACAATGGCATTTTAAGACTCGACCTTCATGTCCCCTTCTGTTATGTCTTGTATGAACTGGCATTTTGTTGTTATAAAGTTACGAATCTTGGTGTAACGTACGTAGTTTGTTTTGAAATGCATTGCAGAAGCAACCCCTAAGACTATTATGAGAACAATGGGAGTAAAAGGCCTTACCCTCTATCACTTGAAATCACATCTTCAGGTTCGTTGTTACCCTCATCAATGGTCACGGCATGAAGTTGTTCCCTTGTTATATCATTCTTTCTTGCCTTTGCTCGGTTTTAGCTTTTCTGTGCACCCATTTATATCTGCATGTGTTTTTGTTGGGAGGAGATGGCTTTACCGGCTAAGCTAATTGAAGTACCGTTGCCTCTGTTTTTGCAGAAATACCGACAAGGGAAACAATCTTCCAAGGAGTCAACTGATAACTCTAAGGATGGTAGGAGACTCATTCTCTTTAAACTGTTAATTAGTTTATTCATTAATGAATATGGTAATTTCTTCCTTTTACCTTATTTTAGTCTTGTACCTTTGATTGACTCAATGAGTCATGAGCAAGTGCTATGGCAATTTGACTATTTCAACTCTGTCAAGAAGAGACTGTTGACGGAAGGTTTCTATCATATGCGCCTGGTTTACTACTAAGTGAAGAAATTGCACATAGGAAGACGTAACTTTTTTCCTTTTGGGGGTACTTATAGGCATGGATTTGATAAATCAACAAAATTTGCTTCCAAATTTTGTACTAGAACTTTGTTAGTTATGTGCTCTTCAGGGTTTCATAAAATTTCCGGAATTGTTTTTGAACTTAGTTTTATATGACTTTCTCGTTTCTGCCATGTTTACGTGGTATATTGGTTCTCGTTGGAGGTCCGGAGAATTATTTCATGTGAACGGATAGATGGCAGATAATTGTTAGTCGTATTCTTAGTTGACTGATGAAGATATATTTCGTTGGTGTTTCAGCTTCCTCAATTGCGGAAAGACAGGACACTGGCTCATCTACAACAGCATCTTCGAGAATGGTTGCGCAAGATGCGAATTAGTAAGTACTTTTTGCTCTTGCTTGATGATCTCGTTAGCTTTCTTAAATTTCATATGAATACTGGATTCCATCTTCCGAACAGTGGTTACCAGGTTACTGAAGCTCTTCGAGTGCAGATGGAAGTTCAACGAAAACTACATGAACAGTTGGAGGTTGGTCAGAATTCCAGTCACCTCATCATGATGTTTGTCACCCTTGTAGTTACACATGTTTTTTCAGCACACTAATAGTTTCACTTAGCAGGTACAACGTCGTCTTCAACTCCGGATTGAAGCACAAGGCAAATACCTACAGTCAATACTCGAGAAAGCTTGTAAAGCACTGAATGATGAGGCTCCTGCTTCTACTGGTCTAGAAGCAGCCAGAGAAGAACTTTCCGAATTGGCTATCAAGGTTTCTAACGATTGTCAAGGGATGATCCCTCTCGATAACATAAAATTGCCTTCCTTGTCTGAATTCACTGCAGCTCTAGAGAACAAAACTGCTTCCAATATGCCAACCCGAATCGGTGACTGCTCCATCGAAAGCTGCTTGACATCTAGCAGAAGCCCTTTGTCACCAATGGGTGTCGGGTCACAGGCCGTTACAATGAAAAGGCCAAGGCCACCATTTGGTATCGGTGACCCTTTGCCCTTGGGTGGCATAAGGCAAGAAATAGAGTGGGTAATGCCTAATATTAGTTGAGTTGTAAGACATTTCCATCTTAGAAATGGTACCTTCTCTTATTAGTTTTTTCTTTTTTGTTTTACTCTTCTGTCTAGTTAATCTAAAATGTAGTATTTTTTTTCAACTGTAATATCAGTGGCCTATATATATATATATATGCTAAGAGTTGATCCTTTCGAATATGGGGTTACCTTAAAACACGAACCGAATCTATTCAATTCTAATTCGACCGTAAATACCATCCAATTCAATTGGTCAAAAAAAAAAAAAAATAGAAACTTTCAGAAAAGAAGCCCGCTTTCTCTCCTATTCTTCCTCAACCTTTATGTTGATTCAAGGACCAAACTTTGATGAGTTTTTTAGTCTGAAATGCCTGAGTTTATGAAAACCAACACGGGGTGAATTACCCAGATTGTAACTTTCTGTTCCAAATACGAAAACTTGGTACTTTTTCAATGGCATGCAATGTGATGAAATCATGGGTGCTTTCCTTGATCTATTCATAGCTTATTTATTTCTTTGTGGATCAACTCTGGCTTATTTGGCTTCAAGATTTCTGGGTTTATTTGGACTGTCTTTGCCCTGTCCTTGTAATGGATTGTTTGGGTGCTTGGAAAAGAAATATTTTTTCCAAGCCATGTTAGTTCATGATCCATGTCTTAAAATCACACCTGTTCAATATTCTATTATGAAAAGACTCCCTTTTGATGCTATCTGGAACAACTTTTATGATGATGGAGAAGATGACGATGATGATGAACAATGCGATAGCCAATTGAATTCGGATTATTGGCAGAATGGGAAAGTAGAAATGGAAGGGAACGCTTCTTCTAGTTCATGGAATGGGAAGAAGAATACTTTTGTTGGGGTGAAAAATGGAAACCGCGCGCAAATTCATAAGTGGAAAGGTAGGCCTAAAGTTGGTCTTAGGCGACGTAAGAGAATTGATAGTTTTCTTGGTGGAAAAGTTTCATCTTCTCCAAATGATCCAATGGTTTCCTTTAGGACACCAACTGGTTTCAATTCTTCTGCTACATTTGTTAAGCTCGGGAATGATGTTACCGAAGAGAGTACGACTCCGGTTCATTCCGAAGGTGATTATCTTTTATGAAACCTTACTTTGGTTTTTTTATTATGTTTATGTCACATCTTATGTGTTCATAGTTCTGTACTTTTCAGATGGCAAGGAAACCGCAAAAGATATTGGAGGGCCTAAGCAAAGTTTTCAGGGTTCACAAATGGATTATGACTCTTTTGCTGAGAATAAATCGGCAGACGAAAAGGAAATAGCAATGACTATCAAGCGCTCGGCATCGGGTCAAGATTTTGATGGCGGCAGAGTCTTGGGACAAGCTCTTGATGAAAAGCAAGCTACTTGTGCTGCTCTTAACATTGAGCTCGAGAAAGAGAGAAGTTCTGCTGCCACTGCTGCTGATGAGGCTATGGCGATGTTACTACATCTGCAAGAAGAGAAGGCAGCCATCGAGATGGAAGTTAAGCAATACCGGAGGATGATCGAGGTGAAATTCACATATGAAGAAATGAACATTCTCCAAGAGATCTTATTAAGGAGAGAAAAGGAAAAGTATTTCTTGGGTAAGGAAACTGAATCTTACAAGCAAATGTTATACGGGAAAGAGCAACTGGATCCTGATATGTATGATACTGCAGCCACACAGGAACAAGGGATGTCGAGTGACTGGGAACTACTGCTAGTTCAGCAGGTCAATGAATTGTTCAGAGAGAAGGAAATGACGAAAGCTAACATCGATTTTGTGGAAGGGATACCGGTCCCCGAACTCAATAAAGCTGCTAGCTTTTTGAGTTCGAGTATTGAAAAGAATGATGCACATATGTTTAGAAGTGATAGATGAGATTAATACCATGGTAGAAGATAAGGAGCAATGCAACAAAACCAATCCGCACCAACATTCGGCACTGAAGACATCCGAGGCTAAGATGATTTTCCCATACAACAACGAAAAAGTGGAGAAACTCGGAAAAGGTTTACATAGATCAGATTCTGGTTCTGATTTCCGTGTACTCGATGTTCATGTCATTAATAAGGTATCAAATGTGAAGAACAAAGAATCGAGAAGAAGTCGATCGGTGTTAACTCAAACTAACCTAAAACATGTGATAATCAAACCGTTGGTGGGGTAGAAATCGAGCCTGGCAGGAAAGGAAACAGTTCAGAGAGATCAGAAGGATTACCACCAATTCATCCTTCACGACCAAAATATTTGCATAGAAAATCGAAGTCGGCTTTTGATTATGAAAGGTTAAGGATTGACAACGAAGTTGGGTGGCTCAGAGAAAGGCTAAAGATTGTACAACTGGGAAGAGAGAAGCTCAACTTCTCTGCAGCCCACAAGGAAAGGGAACAAGTTGAGTTGCACATAATGGAAGATATTGCAACTCAGCTTCGAGAAATACGACAATTAACTGAACCGGGGAAGGCTCTACTACAGGCATCTTTGCCCCCTCCATCTTCTAAGGTGCTCTTTTACTCTCTACATGATCAGCTCTATAAGATATTTATTATAGTTCCTTAAAATAAACATAAGATGTTGAAGATGTTGAGATGAGCACCAATAATTTATTGCTCTAGCTGTATGATTTCAGGTTATGCCAAAGAAAGACATAAGCAAAGTGCTTCTTTAGGAGGATTAAGAAGCATTTAAAAGAGTGAATGGTACCTTCGATTTCAAGGTTTCGATTTAAACGTTCATACAACTGCACTAGTAAGTTTTCTGCAAAAAAATGTACTTGTTAAGCAAAATTTTGATGACTTAGTAGCTCTGCAGGTTCCTGACTGAAATGAGCTTATGTTGATCTTATTATATATAATAACTGGTTGACATATAAATTTTATAGAATAAAAATTCTTTTTCACTAAATTTTGACTTAAACAAGTTGAAGGTGATTACATGAATTAACTTATTTAAACCCCGAATTCATAGCAGCTATGTTACCTTACGCATCGTTATGCAGTGACTCCAGTATTACTTGAATTCCATGTTGTGGTTGAACGGTGATATAAGGTATGGGTGAGTGGACATAGGCAGGGGAAAGGGAAATGGTGTAGCGTTGTAGAATCATGGAGACTGCAATCTTCGTTTCCGCGATTGCAAAGTTCATACCAACACAATTCCGAGGTCCCAATCCAAAGGGACAAAATGCACCTGCATTGTAATTGGTAGCTTTGGCAATCCCTTCTGCGAACCTCTCCGGTTTAAAAAGATGCACATCATCTCCCCATAGTTGAGGGTCATGGTGAGGTGCAGAATGTACAACTAGAAGATCTAGATTAGCAGGCAAGCCTAGCTTCCCTAACCGAACTTCTCTTTCAGCTCTTCTCATCATGCCAATTGATGGACCATACAATCTTAGAGTTTCGTATATAATCATGGTCATCTGTTTGCAGAATAAGAATGAATCAGATTGTACTAAAGGCATAGTAATATACACCAGGGTTTGACAGTGTACTTACTGTTTTGAGTTTAGAAATGCTTTCAGAATCCGGAATTTGGTTACCAAATATCTCAGTCACTTCTCTGCTTGCTTTTTCCTGCCAATCCCCGTGAATTGCTAAAAGGAAGACCATCCATGCAAGTAGGGAATTAACGGTATCTTGTCCAGCAAAGTAGAATGTTTTGCACTCATCCACCAGGTCTTCCATTGAAAGCCTGTTATTTTCGTCTGGATCATGATAGGCTTTTACAAGTAATCCCAGAAAATCATTTCCGAAGCTATCGGCTTCTCCGTTCTCAACTTTGTCTTCTCTTTTCTTAACAATCTTCATCACACAATCTTGTATTCCTTTAGAAAGTTCTTCAGACTCTACCATATCAGCAGATTTCCATAGCTTGCTGTAAAAGCAAACCAAAGGTCAGCTATGTATGACAAAAACTGAGGGATCAATTAAGCTTTTAGAGGGAACATACTTGATCAAAGGAATTCGAGTTTCGAAAAGATTTCGGCTCCTAATTATTGCTAACTTGTTCAACATGTCAAAAATCTTCTCCCCTTCCAAGTAACTGCTGCCGAAAGCTGTTCTTGATATTACTTCCGAAGTCAATAACCTAAATTCATGATACACTTCCATCTCTTTGCCTACATAGCCTTTCCACTTTTCTAGCATTGTTCCAACACTAGCAATTACAGCTGGTGTCATGTTCTGCACAATCAATCCTCCAACATATAAGAAGATTTAGACAACTAATTTCTCATGTTGGAAGTGTTTTACCTTTAAGCTTTCACCATGAAAAGCATAATTCGCCAACTTCCGTTGCTTCACCCATTTTTCACCCAAAGCTGTCACAAGCCCTTTCCCAAATATGCCAGAGAGAAAAACAGTAGGCTTTCTTTTCGGGAAAGTTGTCACACTATTCTTTAGAACCTCGTTGACAAGTTTAGGTTCTGTAATCACCAGTTCAGGTCGGTTACCGTCCCAAGCAAGATAAGTCCTCCCTAATCAAATTAAAAAAAAGAAAAGAAGTCAATCTTTTTTTAGAACCAGAAGATCGAAACCATAGGGCAAAACATGCGTAGATCTTACCGTATCTGTTGACACATGAGTAAACATGTGGGTGCACTCTGGGAAATACATCGTGTCTCAAGGCCATAGGTTTGCTTAAGGCTTCATTTGTCATTTTGGTAGCTTCTTTGTTGTTTCCATGGATGAATGTGTAAGGAGGTCCTTTGATTCCTTGTGAATTCATCATATGCTGCAGACGGAGAGGTATCCACAAGTAATCATAAAGGAACTTTATCAAAGCTACGAGGAACAAAGAACATGGAGCAAGAATTGCCAGCTTCACCAAGGCACTCATTTTTTTCTTCTCTCAACAGTGCATTGAAATGCTCCTTTAGCTTTCCATTTATGGTGAGTTTAGGTTGACGACTATTGCATACTCAAAGAGATATTTAGAATTATTTTATTTGTTTGCCTGTCAATTTGTAGAGTCTTGACAATTATTTTTTCGTTTTTATCATTTTAAAATTAAATGGTAAGATTTCAGATTCCAACAACTACGGACCATTATGTTTATAACTATATATATTAGTGGCTTCCTGACAGCTGGGTACATATGGGTGCTTTTTCACATTCTAAAAAAATGGTTAAATTTCAGTTTGGTCCTTCTATTATGTTTGAAATTAAGATTTAATCTCTATACTTTAATTTTTAACATGATTTGATTTTTTTATTTCTATAATGTTATTAGTTAGACAGAATAGTTAATATCTTTAACTTATCAATTAACATGTTATGTGGTTATATATAATTTGAATGTCTTAAGGTTCTTAAAAATTGAATCACTTACTTTTCAATTTCTTTTGAGTTTGCCTTACTTTTTTTACATTATAAGATAATTATCAAATTTCAAAATTTAGCCCTTGTACTATGTTGAAACTTGATATTTAGTCTATGTATTTTAATTTTATCATATTTTGGTCCATCTACATTTACAGTGTTACTAATTAGTCTAAATAATTAATATTGTTAACTATTCCAACCCAAAAAATTATTTTATCATAGTGGGTGTAAGAAAAAAAAATCTAATTAGCATTTTCGAGTTATTTTTATAATTACATGACAACCAAATGAATATATTTTAATTTCAAAATGTTACATTAGTGAATTTAATAGAAAATTTTTTATCGATAGTAATAAATGAATCTTAATTTTTAAATTCAAAAGAAGATAATTAAATTACTAAAAGTAAGAGTATGCAAACTAAATTCCAAATAGTGGAAACAGAGGTGGATGGTAATGAGGGTGTAGGTGGGCTTCGACCTCCCAAAATTTTTGAAAATTCCTTTGAAACCTTTAAATTTTTTTAAAACTTTTAATTAGCCTCCTAAATGAAAATTTCTCATTAAACCTTTCAAAATTTTAATTAGATTTCTCTAAAATTTTTGTTAATCTTATTGAACCTTTAAAGTTTTTGAAAGTTTTAGTTAGACATATAAATTTTTTTAAACATTCTCATTAAATTTTCTAAATTTTGAAAAATTTAATTAAACGTCAAAATTCATCATTGATTGGTCTCCTATTCCTTTTTGATCTTTGGAAGTAGAAGCGATTTTAGAGGACAGACAAGAGCTTTGGCCTTAAAAAATGAAAGCCATGCAATTTAATCCCATTATGAATAATGAAAATTTAAATTAAAATATGATAAAAAATTAAAAAATATGTTTAATCCCTTAAAATATGAAGAAATTAGTACAAATGTGGAGACTTTTTAGAAAATAAAATTTGAATCTATTTAAAGCGAAGGCATCCTATTCGATTAAAAAGTTAAAAACTCGATTTTCATTTAAATAATATAAAAATAAAACAATTTTTAAAATAATATAACTTCATATTAAAATGGTGAGCGTGGGTGCCACAGAATTAAAATATTGAAAATCATTATACAATAATTAGAAAATTATTATTTTTTTTAAAAAGAAGTATCTTTGAACGAGTAAACAACTAATTAATCTGTAAAAGTCAACTCTGAATCTCGTATATTAGCTTAATAGTTAGGTATTCACATTTTTAAGTGTAATAATATTGATTCAAATCGTGTTAATCGCGTTATTATTAGAAATTTATTTTTTTCTTATAATTCACAAAAAAATAATATATGAAAGTCAAATTTTGAATTCCATGTATTGACTTGATGATTAAGATGGTCATATTTCCAGATGTAGTATTGGTTCGAATCACATTAATCGCGTTGTTATTAAGACTTTATTCTTCTTTTATAATTAAAAAAAAAATATGAAAGTCAACTTTGAGGCTGCTAAAAAAAAAAAAGAGACTTTGATGATGTTTGATTTCAATTGAAGTTCTAGATTTGTGTCATTAGAAAATTTGCATTGTAGACAGTGATAGTTACGTATACATCCAAACAGCCAATAAATAGTTTTCTAGACATTTGTCAAAATCACTGTAATTCTACTCACAGGTGTCGGCATTAGCTGCATCTGGAGGCTGCACGTGTAGAGTGATTTCGGCATTTGCGGTTTCCTTCATTTCTTTATTCATTCATTATATATAATCTGTTGATGATGTTGATTTTAACTTAATATGATCATTTGGATTTCAACTTTGTATCATATTTCTTGTTTTGCATATAGTTGTGAGGTTTATATTTGTTGATGGTTTTTATCTGAGTGATTTGAGATTCGATATCTATTCATTAAAATAAAATATATTTTATGATCAATCATGAAATTAATCATTGTTATTAATAATGAATTTTTTAATTACAATTAACATAGTATCTTTCTCAATAGTGTTATTAATTGTCTTTATAAATTTATTATGTAATAAAATAATTTATAATGTATTTATTTACTAATTAAAATTCATATAAAACGTGTTATTCAAATAACACTATTGTTTTAACTTAAAATGTGTTAAATGGAAAAAGAAATAAAAGTGTCAAAATAACCTTTACTGAAGGATTATATTTCCAATTAGAACTTCAAGCTCAGCCAGAAAATTGGCTGTTAAAATTGAATGTCGACAACTAAGAAATATCGTAAAGAAAACGAAAAGAAAAAAAAAAAGATTTTACGTGAAAACCTTTTTTCGAAAAAAAATCATGGGCAGAGGAGAGAAGATTTATTAATGTCGAAAATCGAATGATTACAAGAGGAGATGACTACTCCTATTTATAGGTTGAAAAATCTTATTCCAATCAACACCTAATAAAAGTAACGTAGTAAAGTTGAAACATCTTATTCTAATTAAAATAAAAAAGATGACCTATTCTAATTAAAATAAAAGAAGTCTAGTTTATTTGGACTTTACTTTTATTTTATTTTACCACTGTATTTTATTTTAATAAGAATTCTAGTCACCCAATTCTAACAATCTCCAACTTGACAAGAATTCTCTATGAACAAGTTCTCCACCTCATCCACAAAACCCCTTGAGGGGTATTCTTCAACAATTAACACCAACCAAATCCAAGCAATACTTAAACTTGGTTATGAGAAGTGACTTAGTCATCATATTTGCAGGATTTTCATGAGTACTAACTTTGCTCACAACAATATGTCCACGAGCAATAATATCACGCACAAAATGATACCGAAGATTAATGTGTGCTTTGTTCTCTCATGAAATATTTGATCTTTCGTAAGGAAAATGACACTTTGACTGTCACAAAATAATGTATCAATCTGAAAATCTTTATTGAGTTCACCAAAGAGTCCTTTTAACCAAATAGTTTCTTTACAAGCCTTGGTAATCTCCATGTACTCAGCGTCAGTGGTAAACAAAGCAACTGTAATTTGCAAAGTAGGTTTCCAACTAATTGCATAACCCCCAATTGTAAAGAAATACCCTGTAAGAGATCTTTTTCTATCTAGGTCTCCAGCAAAATCAGAATCAACATATCGAATGACTCCATCTCTAGTTCTTCCAAACTGTAAGCAAATATTAGTAGAACCTTGTAAGTATCTCAAAATCCACTGAATTGCTTTCCAGTGTTCTTTCCCGGGATTCACCATGTATCTACTAATTGCATATGATAAATCTGGATGTGATCAAACCATAGCATACATTAGAGAATCCACTGCACTAGAATATGGAACACGTGACATGTAATCAATCTCATCATCAAGCCGATGAAAGTTTGAAGTAGGCTGCTAATGGAGTACTAACAGGCTTGGCACTCTGCATATTGAACCTGCAAAGAACTTTTTCAATGTACCCTTTTTGACTTAGGTACAACTTACATGCCTTTCTATCTCTAAGAATCTCCATCCCAAGCATCTTCTTTGCTGCTCCTAAATCTTTCATCTCAAATTCTTCACTAAGTTGGGCTTTAACCTTTCTTATCTCTTTTTTATCTTTCGTTGTTATCAACATGTCATCAACATAAAGGAGTAGATACACAAAAGAACCATCACCGTTTTTCTTAAAATAAACACAACTATCAAAACGACTTCTTTTGAAATCATGGGTAGTCATAAAAGAATCAAACCTCTTATACCATTGCCTTGGTGACTGTTTCAAACTATAAAGGGATTTTTTCAACAAGCAAATATAGTCCTCCTTTTCTGAGACTATAAAGCCCTTTGGTTGTTGCATGTAAATATCTTCCTCAAGTTCTTCATGAAAGAATGTTGTTTTTACATCTAACTAATCAAGCTCCAAATCATACATGGTCGTAATACCAAATAAGGCTCGAATCGAACTGTGTTTTACAACTGGAGAAACACGCCTGTGAAGTCTACACCGGGAATATGATTGTAACCTTTTCAACAAGTCTTGCTTTATATCTGGGTTCTTCAATTTTTGGAATCCCTTCTTTCCTCTTGAATACTCATTTACAGCGAATATCTTTTTTACCTTTTAGAAGTTTCACTAAGTCCCACATTTTATTCTTTTGGAGTGATTCTATCTCTTCTTGCATGACAATCATCCACTTTTCTGAGTCTTCACAGCTAACTACCTCAGAATAAGTAGATGGCTCTTGATTGGCATCAGTATCTTCAGCCACTTTAAAGCATAAGCTACTAGATCAGCCTCGGTGTACCTTTTTGGAGGTTTAATTTCTCTTCTAGGTCTATTTTTGGAAATAGAATATTATGGTGATGAAGTGACTCTATTTTGAATTTCTATACTAACTTGAGAAGTTGACTCTGTTGTAGATACTGGATCAATCTGAAACTCCACCTGCTTTTGGTGTTCTTTACTAGAAGAGTCTTTAAGAGATAGGTAACATAGCAGTAACCTATTCATTAAGAGATAGGTAACATCTCCGCTAATCACAACTTTTTTGTAACACCCCTACACCTGGTACCCGGCATAAGAGTATCACACATAGTGTTAGAGAATTAAAAACGAGTATAATAAAATTTTTCTTTCAATTCGCATAAATTTTCAAAACAATATTAGTAACCTATTCATTAGGGACACCTAAGTATACCATTTGCACATGCCATTTTTCTTCAAAGTAAATTACCTAAACTTGAGCTTCAAAAGTGATGTGATGTGATGTGATGTGATGAGAGGTCCCTTGCTCGACTCTAGCTTTTCGTAGCTTTTGTACCTATGCGTTAAGCCGGTGAAGGCTTAGTAAGAACTACAAGCATAATAGATGATTATTTATTTATTGCTTAATTTTATTAAACATTTAATTACTCATGCGTATAAAATTTCTAACCTTTCTTGCATGTAACATTTAACTTACCATAATTTCACCATAACACACATTCATCCTCATAGTCCAACTTACCTCAACGGTAGATTTTACATTTTCATCCCTTTTTCACAACTTAGTCATTTCAATCACATTAGTCCACTTAATTATTAACATTTAATTAAACATACACATATAATATTTATCTTTCATGTATTCATCATTTCATTTACCTCAATGTAATAATTTGCAGATTCTCTCATTTCACAATTAGCCATCATAGCTTTCTTAACCATAGCTCACTTAGCTTATTTATCCACTTGGCCCATAGTAGACTTTATAGAACCTATCGGATAAACGGAACAGAAAGTACTGAAGTACTTAACAGAAGCACATAAGTGTTGGGGAAACAGAAGCACACACAGTGCTGAATAGTAAGCGTGCTAGCGTTCCTTAATGGCATGCCACTATTATCACGATGGTTCTAACTTGTCTACATGGGCATAATCTCTCATATTCATCATTTCTCATAATTTCATAAATCACATTTACATTTCTCTTCACATATACATAATCATGTATTTTTCACCTTTATTTACTCAAAGGCTTACACAATATCATCATTTTATCATATAATCAATATTCATAATTAAACACATAATATTTCACATATACATTATTCATCACACATATATATCATCATATATCTCTTTACTTTTATTTTCACATTAATTTTCAAAGCTGTCCACTTGCGTCACAATCACTAAATTATTTAAATCTTGAGCTACAGAATTCAAAATTATAAACCGCTTGATGTTTCTGAAATTAGACTCAAATATCTTTTTACCATAAAATTTTCAGAATTTTTACCTTAGCCAATTTGTACAGTAAATTCTTTCAATTTACCCCCTTCTCTGCAGCTTGACTGTTTCGACCTTTCTTCAATAAAAATTATTTATCTTTTTGTACAGAGATCAAATTATTTCCCTCTATGTTATCAACCATATAAATTTCAGTCTCTAATAATTTTTCTATGATTTTTCAAAGTCAGAACAAGGGAACTCGAATCTACTCTGACCTTATTACACTAAAACTAGTATATCTCAAAATATACAGTTCCTTTTCTTTCACTGTTTCTTCCATATGAAACTACACTCAATAAGCTTTAATTACATATATAATTCGACCCTTAACTCATTATATACAATTTTTGGTGAATTTTCGAAGTTAGTTCCTTGTTACTGTCCAAACTGTTTTGAAGTGAATTTTTCCCTTCTCATATTTCCTTTGCACTAAATTTCATTTAATCATACCTAATCACCATATTTATAACTAAACATATCATTTTACTCATTTTTATCTCAATTAATCATATACTTTAAAGAGAATAAATTTTCAATTTAAAATCTTGTAGTACTTACAACTCTAGTAGAAAGTTTCCTTTCCCTCTTTGATCTTCTCTTTTCCTTTCTCTTCTATTGAGTCATTCTCCTTCTTTTCTTTCTCTTCAATTCCATACAAAACACATATAATCACATTAAAATCATTCTAACATATCATAATCTATGTTTCTAAACCAAAACTAACATGTATTTAAAGAGGAGTTTAGCTTTCTTACCTTAATCACTTGTATTCAACACTAATTCCCATTTTCTTTCTCCTCCAAGACAAGTATGGATGCATTTCTTTTAACAATTGGATAGCTACTACACTTCTCTATCAATTTTATTCACTAATCTTGAAGAAAAAACTAGCTTGATTGGTTTGTATTTGGTGAAAAAGGACTAATTTGTAAGAAAAGCAAAAGTTGAAATGGTGGAAAAATGGTGGTTAACGTGAAGCACCATGGCTGATGGCTTTTATAGCCTTTTCATCATTTCTTTTCTTCATTTCTCTAGATTTTTCTACCAATTTCTCTTTATAAAAATATCTTTCTTTAATAATGGTAAAGTTGCACTTTTAGTCCTTGGGTCTTCCAACTTTACACTTTGGACCAAAACATTGCCTCCAAAAATATCTTCCACCAAATTACTCTTTTGCCCTTCCTCAATCAATCTAATTCCCATGATGACTCATAATTCAATTTGGATAAATTACTATTTAGTCCTTCCTCCTTTCTCACACTTACTAATTAATCCTTAATTTTTTTCCTAATCTTCTTATTTTTACCACATATTCTAACTCTTAACTCTACTATTACTATTCCAACTCTGGTTCAAAAACGCGGATGTTACATTTTCTATTTTCAGGATACCATAACTTATACCTTTTTACACCAGCCTTAAAACTAAGAAAGACACATTTAATGGATCTTGGTTCCAAATTTCTATATCAACATGAGCATATGCAAGACACCCGAAAATTTTTATATAAGAATAATCAACAGGCTTACCAGACCATATCTCTTATGGAGTTTTTTTTCTCAATGGCAACAGATGGAGATCCGTTGATCAAAAAACATGCAGTAGAGACTGCTTCAGCCCAAAACAATTTCGGTAAATTAGCAGTCGACAACATGCATCGAACCTTCTCCATGATCGTTCTGTTCATTCGTTCTACAACACCGTTTTAGTGTGGAGTATGACAAACTGTCAAATATTTCATGATCCCTTCTAATTTGCATAATTCATTAAATTTGTCAGAACAAAACTTCAATCCATTATCTGTGCGGAGGTGTTTTATCTGTTTTCCTATTTGTTTTTTAACCATAGTTTTTCAAAACTTGAATGTGGAAAACACATCGTTTTTTTGCTTCAGAAAGAATGTCCAAACTTTTCTGGAAAAATCATCAATAAGAGTTAACATATAATTAGTTCCACCTCTCGAAAGCACTTTAGATGGTCCCCAAAGATTAGAATGAATATAATCCAACGTTCCCTTTGTGTTATGGATTCCTCTGGTGAATCGAACTCACTTTTGCTTCCCAAAAACGCAGTGGTCACAAAACTTCAGTTTGATAACGCCTTGCTTATCAAGAAGTCCTCTTTTACTCAATTCTGTCATGTCGTTTTCACTCATATGCCCTTGATGCATATGCCAAAGTCTAGTAACATCATCATCTGACAAGGAAGAGGAAGCGACTGCAGCATCACCAGTGATAGTTGAACCTTGCAAAATATATAACTTGGCAGTTTTTCTCTTCCCTTTCATAACAACGAGGGAACCCTTACTAATCTTTAAAACCCAACTTTCAGTTGTGTACCTGTGTCCTTTTGAATCAAGAGTACTTAATGAAATCAAATTCCTCTTCAATTCTGGTACATGTTGCACGCCACTAAGAGTTCTAACGACTCTAACGAACATCTTTATTTTGATTGTGCCAATACCTATGTTTTTACATGAAGCATTGTTTCCCATCAAAACAAAATCTTCAGAGACAACTTCATATGTTGCAAACCAATCCTGATTGGGACTCATATGGAAGGTGCAACCATAATCGAGGATCCATTCCTCGCTCACTTTAGAATTATCGATAGAAGCAGCTAGTAGTTCATAATCACTGTAGTCTTCTGCTACATCAGCTTCACTGGATTGTTCTAGTTGTTTTTCCTTTTGATTCTCTGTCTCTCTTTTGATCTTATTTTGTAACTTGTAGCACTCTTTCTTAACGTGGCTTTTTTTCTTGCAGAAGTTACAAGTTTTACCTCTGTTTGAAGATCTCGATCTACCTTTAGATTTACTGCGGGGATTTCGTTCTTGTGTCCTCTCACGATTATCATCACTATTTCGATCTTTTCTTTCACGAACAATGAGACTTTCTCCTTGAGAGTCAGATCCAGCTACAAGATGCTTCGTCTTGTCGTATGAGGCTAAGGTAGCATAGACTTCATCAACTGTGAGAGATTCACAGCTATACAAAATTGTATCTCTGAAGGTTGAATACGACGGTGGCAACGAACAAAGGAAAATTACCTTAAATCCTCTTTATCATACTGAACCTCCATGGCCTCCAAATCCGAAACAATTTCTTTAAACACATTCAAGTGTTCATGCACAGACGCACCTTCTTCCAAATGATGAGAATACAGATGCTGCTTCATATTTAATTTACTGGTTAGGGTTTTCAACATACATAATTGCTACAATTTTGCCTATAATACAGTAGTAGTCTTCTCCATTAACACATCTTGTAGAATTTCATTCGACAGATGCAACTGTAATTGCATCAAAGTCTTCCGATCTTTATGCTTCTTCTCTTCATTCGTCAAACTTGAAGGCATCTTATCCAAACCTAATAGGGCATTCTCCAAATCCATCTATGCAAGAATTGCCTGCATCTTTACCTGTCACAACGCGAATCTGGTGTTGCGATCCAACAGCGAAATATCATACTTCAATGTCGCCATTATCGTGATCGAGACTAGTAACCCGATAAGCTCCGATGCCAATTTGTTAAAATTAAATGTCGACAATGAAAAAATATTATAAAGGAAACGAAAAGAAAAAACAAACATATTTTACGTGGAAACCCTTTTGGGAAAAAACCATAGGCAGAAGAGAAGAAGATTCACTAATGTCAAAAATCGAATGATTACAAGAGGAGATGACTACGCCTATTTATAGGTTGAAAAACCTTATTCCAATCAACAACTAATAGAAGCAACGTAGTAAGGTTGAAACACCTTATTTTAATTAAAATAAAATAAATGACGTATTCTAATTAAAATAAAATAAAAGAAGTCTAGTTTATTTGGAATTTACTTTTATTTTATTTTACCACTATATTTTATTTTAACAAGAATTCTAGTCATCTAATTCTAATATTGGCCTTAAGTTGGTTTCAATATTTCAAACTCATCACTATCCATGTCATTCAAAGAATACAAAATCTCAATCCAAAGGGATTAATTTGATAATAAATTGTGTGCGCAGTAGGGGTGGCAGGTGCCTTGGCTCTCTCTAAAATGAAAATTTTTTCATTTAGATTTTTATAATTTATAAAATTTTAAATTAGTAATAATAAAACATCTTGATTTCGATGGTTGCAAAAGTCATACCAACACAAGTTCGAGGTCCCAATCCAAAGGGAAAAAATGCAACCGCGTTGTAATTGGTAGCTTTGGCAATCCCTTTCGCGAATCTGTCTGGTTTGAAAAGATGCACATCTTCTCCCCACAGTTTAGGGTCATGGTGAAGTGCAACATATGCAATTAGAAGATCTACATTAGCAAGGAGGACTAGCTTTTCCATTTGAACTTCTCTTCCAACTCTTCTCATCATCCCATTTGATGGACCATACAATCTTCGAGTTTCATTCATGATCATGGACATCTGTTTGCAGAATAGGAATATGTAAGATTAACATCACATAATCTAATGTACTAAACCATGCTAGCATGCACCAGGGATTTAAATTATGGCAGTGTTGTATATAATGATGTTATTATTGGTAATGCAAAATAATACTTTTAGAATATTTTAGTTGCGAAAAATTCTTTGATTGTTGCAAAAAAAAAATATTTTCAAAATATTTCAGTTGAGAAAAATCTTGTCATTTTCAGAATATTTAGTGTCATTCTACTTATTTTACACAGAACACAACAAGAGGAAAAAAAACTTCTCTATGTTTTGGTTCTGCGAAATTACACAGAGAAAAACCTTATTTGCGAGATTGGATTTTAAGCGGGACCGGTTGTGATCCCTCCAATCTGTCTTAAGAATTGTTTCTATTGTGATTTCCCGAGAAAAATAATGTCAACTGTGTTCCACTTTCTTTATTCGGATATACGAATATTGAACTACTGTGTTAATCTTAGGGGTAACGTCCACTACACATTACGTCGATCAAAGCGAATTTAATTCTAAGGTAGTGATTCTTCCACGACACAATTATTGTTATTTTATTTACACTCAACTTGATTTCCTGTCAGCGTTAATGATTTTATTTGATAGTAGTATATTTCCAACCGTTGTCACATTTAATTGTGATCAATATTAACAATGAATATCAATGTAAAAAGAGTTAGAAACTACAAAATATTGACCGTAACACAATGCTTGTGGTCTTAAATGGTTAGGAAGTTTGCTTACAGTTTTGAGTTTTGCAATGCCTTCCATATGTGGATTTTGGTTACGAAATATGCCAATCACCTCCCTTCTCGCTTTATCTTGCCAATCTCCATAGATTGCTAAAAGTAAGACTATCGAGGCAAGCAAGGCATTAATAGTATCTTGTCCTGCAAAATAGAATGTTTTGCATTCATCTACCAAATCTTCTATTGAAAGTGTTGAATCCCAATTTTGACCGAGTCTAATCAAAATAAAAAAACCACAAAAATAATAAATACCTTTTTATTTAACAAAAAAAAAACCCAAATAAATTTTAAATTAAATTTCAATTTAATTTAAAATATCCATTTTACATCAAAAATCCAAAATTACAAACCCAAATTTTAAACTACCCAAACCCATTACCCAATTACACCCTAACCCAAAATCAACACAAGCTTAAATGGCTCAAATCCTAAACTAGAGAAGGAAACCCTAATTTGCTAGGGTTTCCAACAGCCACCACTCACCCACTTGTCGACTTGAATGTTCCACCACCAGCACGTTACCGACTTGCCTCTGCCACCACCATGTGATCACCTGCAAAAATAAAGAGAAAAGACAAAAGCAAGAACAAAAAAATGCATGTATCCATTCAACTATAAAAGCCATGTAAAAATTGTAAAAGAGGTCTTCTTCCGCCTTTAATTTTTAGGAAGAACAAATCAATAAAATACCAAAGAGAAAATTTCAAGGTATCCCTTTGTTTTACATACATTCGCATATATATATATATATATTTTTTCCCTTTTTATTTTTCATTTTTTTCACTTCGAAAAGTAAAGAAAAATAAATAAAAAGAAGAAATAGAGTTGGGGTTTCGTACCTTATGTCCACACTGTCGATCATCGGAGCCACGAACGGAGCCCCTTCAAACTCACCCATATTCGAAAGGGGGTGCTCCGATGTGGGTAAATCTGTAAAGAAAAAGATAAAACAAAATCATTAAAAAAATAAAAAAACAAATTCGAAAATAAAAAATAAAATTTAAATAAAAATCACTTTTTTCTCACCTTTCTTAGAAAATATGACTAGATTATCTATATTTTACACAAAAAAAAAAGGAAAGATTTTTATACCTTGGGAAGTCGTGCACGACGACGATGATTGGCGGTGATCGGCGATGACGAGAGTGGTCGGTCGGAAGTCACCCAAAAAAAAAAAGAGATAAAAGAGAAAGTTGAGAGAGTTTTTGTGATTTTTGAAGAAGAGAGTGTGAAAATGAAAAAAAAAAAAATAAGGGTGGGTTATATAGGGAGCCAAAACTTCGTCGTTTAGGCTTAGGCATCCAAGCCCTAAAATGACGTCGTTTTGGCATAAGGTTTAGGAATCAAATTAAAAAAAAATGGGTTATTTACCCATTCGATCATTTCGTATTTTTATTTCTACAAATAGGTCCCAATGCTTTTTTAATTTATTTTTAAATTTACCCAATAATTTTAATTATTTTTCAATTTAGTTCCCTGACTCTCTGGAATCCTAAGAAGTTGCCACATGTTCTTTTTGAGGCTATTTCTACAATTGGCCCTTTTCATTTTTATTTGTTTCAATTTCATCATTAAATTAATTTTTATTTTATTTTAAATTTGCCCAATAATTTTAAATTATTTTCAATTTGGTTCTTTCACTTCTAGAAGCTTGAGAAGCTACCACGTGTCACTCTTTTTTGGGTTTATTGCTCAAGAGGCACCTGAACTTCCCAAAAATTACATTTTGACCCTAAACTCTCCGAAACTTCTTTTTTGACCTTTTTTTTTTTTTTTTTTTTTTTTTTTTTTCTTCGATTTTCATACATAAAATTTAATTATTATTCTTCATTTTTTAATTAATCTTATTTTTCGATTTTGATATGCGTTTTTATCATATTTCGTATTTTATCTTATGTTTAGTTTTTTCCTTCACTTATCTGTTTAATTGTTCTATTTAATTTTGCCAATAAATTACCTATTCGTATTTAATTTACGCATTTATTTTTAAAATTGCTTTTTTTTATTTTCACTAAATTTTTTTTACGAATATTTCAAAATCGAGGCAATACTCCTTTATTTCGGATTTCGAAAATTGTGTCTTAACTTACTAGGCGTGATTTTTTCTTCAAACCGAAATAATCGAGTACCCTTTTTTCAAAAGTTTGAAGTTGGCAGCATAAGAATGCTCGTATTTTCGAATCCCAAAATGTTATGTCCTAACTCACTGGAAGTGACTTTCTCGATTATTTCAAAATTTCAAGACTTCCACTTTAAATTTGATTTCCTCTCAAACGTGCACATCGGATAAACCATTCATTCCAGGATCGTATTTTGAATTTTACTCGAGTTTTTAAACTTCTAACAAATCAAGACTCGAAAATAATTGATGTGGTACCAATTTTGAGTGTGTGAGGGTGCTAATCCTTTCTCACACGTAATCGACTCCCGGACCTGTTTTCTATACGAAGACCAAAATATTTTTCAAAGCGGATTTTAAACGTTTTGTGGTGATCCAATCACACCGAATAAAAGATTGGTGGCGACTCCATATTTTGATTTTAAAATATTTTTCGAGACCTGTTTGTTTTTCCAAAAATAAACGTTTCGACAGAAAGCTTGTTATTTTCATCCGAATCATGATAGGCATTTACAAGTAATCCTAGAAAATCATTGCCAAAGCTTTCAGCTTCTCCATTCACAACTTTGTCTTCTCTTTTCTTAACAATCTTCATCACACAATCTTGTATTTCTTTTGCAAGTTCTTCAGAGTCTAGCATATCGGCAGGTTTCCATAACTTGCTATAGGAGCGAACTAATGTTAGCCATATATAAGGAGAAAACTAAATCCATGGGGGTTGAAAACACAATTAAGGAAAAACTTGGGATTCATTAAGCTTACAGGGAACATACTTGATCAAAGGAATTCTATCACTATAAAGATTTCGACTCATAATTATTGACAGCTTGTTCAACATGGCAAAAACCTTCTCTCCGTCCAAGTAACTGCTACCAAAAGCTGTTCTTGATATCACTTCTGAAGTCAATAATCTAAATTCATGGAACACTTCAATCTCTTTGCCTTCTTGGCTTTTCCATTTCTCTAGCATTGTTTCAACGCTAGCAATTACAGCTGGTGTCATGTTCTGCCAAAACAATATAAAATTCTTCAACACTAGTTTACAACTAATCACATGTTTCGAGGGTTTACCTTTAAGCTTTCCCCATGAAAACGTAATTCGCCAGCTTCCTCTACTTCGCCCATTTTTCACCCTCAACTGTCACAAGCCCGTTCCCTAGTAGCTTGCTAAGGTAAATGGTAGGCTTCCTTTTCGGGAAAGCTTTTTCACTATTTTTTTTAGGATCTCTTTGACTAGTTCAGGTTCTGAAATCACAAGTTCAGCTCGAACACCCTTCCAATAAAGATAATTTCTCCCTAATCAAACAAAAAGCAAAAAACAAACTATACTTAAAAGTCACTAAATTATCAGTAAATTTACGTTTTAGTTATTATACTTCACAAAGTTAAAAAATAGTCATTGAACTATTCAAGTTTTCGTTTAAGTTACTAAACTGTCTGAAAATTTTTATTTAAGTTATTGTGTTGTTAAGTTTTTTTAATAGAAATTCAGCTAATGAGCTCCAAGTAATGATTTAACAATTGGTACAATGGATCAATATTCATTGTCGAGTAGAAGAGTCAATTTGACTGTCAGTGCCGAAGAATGGAGAAGTAAGTTTATCCAATTGCTTTGTCCAATGACCTCGCTAAGTTTATCCAATTGCTTTGTCCAATGACCTCGCCATGTCTGTTACCCTCCAATTGCCAAGACTAGTCATCTCCTCAATTGGAATTGCAGATGATATAATATCTTTCTAAGTATATGAATCAAATGGTCACTTTGATTCTTTTATGGAAAGTAAGTTGTCTTTCTCGTAATGTAAACGTTCTTATAGTGACACGTATCATTAATTCGAATTTAGGCAATCAATAAACTAATATTATTACACAGAAGTTTTAACCCACATTGTTAGTATCTATATTCACTAATTCAGTATTAAATTATCAAAAGCTCTTATTTTGACAAAGCAACAAATATCTATTTGAAGATATTTTTATCCTTTAATATAAAATTAAAAAAAATACATGTTTATAATAGTATTTATACAACATAAAATATACACTCCCAACTTTTATCATTTCAACCAAAGCAAAAATTAATTTTCGTGGCATCTATTTTTAATAAATAGATTATATAATTGTTTCACAAATATTATTGGTGTGACATAATTTAATTTTTTAATATTTTTAATTGATTCAAATAGTTAATATCGTTAATTTTTTTATCAATTTTAAATTATTGCTAAAATATTTTGGGTATAGTTATTTAGGACAAAGATGACACTCACTTAGATAATCTTATTTTAGAGAAATTTCAAGTTAAACTATAACAAAATACAGTAAAAAGAAGACCCCAATAAGTAGAAAACATTCTAACCCAAGCCATCAAACTTATCCCTTAAATCCAACCTAACCCAACCCAACCCAACATTCTCTATACTTATCGGAATCATTTGCACAAACATCAAAACTCAAAACAAGTTGAAGATGAAATATGAATTTATTGGGCTGCAGCTATGAATATTAAGCATCATTACGCAGTGACTCGAGTATTACTTGAATTCCCTGTTGTGGTTGAACGGTGATATAAGGTATTGGTGAGTGGACATAGGTTGGGGAGAGGGAAATGGTGTAGCGTTGTAGAATCATGGAGAGCACAATCTTCGTTTCCATGGTTGCAAAGTTCATACCAACACAATTCCGAGGTCCTAGTCCAAAGGGACAAAATGCACCTGCATTATAACTGGTAGCTTTGGCAATCCCTTCTGCAAATCTATCTGGTTAAAAAGATGTACATCTTCTCCCCACAGGTGAGGGTCATGGTGAAGTGCAATATTTTGAACCAGAATATCTATGCTAGCAGGCAAGACTAGATTTCCCAACAGCACTTCTCTTGCAGCTCCTCTCGGTAGGCCATTTGGTGGACCATACAATCTTAGAGTTTCGTAAATAATCATGGTCATCTGTTTGCAGAATATGAATGTGTCAGATTACATTCAAGAATTTAAATAACTGCAACACGATATTATATTGAAAGAGTTTGACAGTTTACTTACAGTTTTGAGTTTAGACATGCCTTCAGAATTCGGAATTTGGTTACCAAATATATCAATCACTTCTCTTCTTGCTTTCTCTTGCCAATCTCCATGAATTGCTAAAAGGAAGACTATCCATGCAAGTAAGGAATTAACAGTATCTTGTCCAGCAAAGTAGAATGTTTTGCACTCATCCACCAAGTCTTCCATTGAAAGCCTGTTATTTTCATCCGAATCATGATAGGCATTTACAAGTAATCCTAGAAAATCATTGCCGAAGCTATCGGCTTCTCCATTCACAATTTTGTCTTCTCTTTTCTTAACAATCTTCATCACACAATCTTGTATTCCTTTGGAAAGTTCTTCAGACTCTAGCACATCACCAGATTTCCATAACTTGCTGTAAAAGTAAACTAAGGACTATGTGACAAAACCGGGGGATGAATTAGGCTTTTAGAGGGAACATACTTGATCAAAGGAATTCGAGTTCCGAAACGATTTCGGCTCCTAATTATTGACAACTTGTTCAACATGTCAAAAATCTTCTCCCCTTCCAAGTAACTGCTACCGAAAGCTGTTCTGGATATCACTTCCGAAGTCAATAATCTAAATTCATGATACACTTCCATCTCTTTGCCTACATAGCCTTTCCACTTTTCTAGCATTGTTTCAACACCAGCAATTACAGCTGGTGTCATGTTCTGCACAATCAATCCTCCAACATAAGAAAGATTTAGATAACTAATACACATGTTTGGAGTGTTTTACCTTTAAGCTTTCCCCATGAAAAACATAATTCGCCAACTTCCGTTGCTTCACCCATTTTTCACCCAAAGCTGTTACTAGTCCGTTCCCAAATATCCCAGTGAGAAAAACAGTAGGCTTTCTTTTCGGAAAAGTTGTCACACTATGTTTGAGGACCTCGTTGACAAGTTCAGGCTCTGTAATCACTAGTTCAGGTCGATTACCGTCCCAAGAAAGATAATTCCTCCCTATACAAACAAAAAACCAAAAAGGTTCAATCTTTACTTAGAACTAGAAGATCGAAACCATAGTGAAAACAACATGCATGGAATCTTACCATATTTGTTGACACATGAGTAAATATGTGGCTGCACTCTGGGAAATATATCATGCCTCAAGGCCATAGGTTTGCTTAATGCTTCCTTTGTCATTTTGGTAGCTTCTTTGTTGTTTCCATGGATGAAGCTGTAGGGGGGTCCTTTGATTCCCTGTGAATTCATCATATGCTGTAGACGGGAGGTCTCCACAAGTAATCATAAAGGAACCTTATTAAAGCTACGATCAAGAAACAACATGGGACAAGAATTGCAAGCTTCAGCAAGGCACTCATTTTTATCTTCTCTCAACAATGCATTGAAATGCTCCTTCTGCTTTTCCATTTATAGTGAGTTTAGGTTGACGATTACTGCATAGTCAAAGAGATATTTAGAATTATTTTATTTATTTGCCTGTGAATTTGTAGGGTCTTGACAATTATTTTTTCGTTTTTATCATTTTAAAATTAAATGATAAGATTTCAGATTCCAACAACTACGGACCATTCTGTTTATAACTGTTTATCTTAGTGGCTTCCTGACAGGTGGGTACATATGGGTGCTTTTTCACGTTATAGAAAATGTTAAATTTCAGTTTGGTCCTTCTATTATGTTTAAAATTAAAATTAAATCTTTATAGTTTAAATTCTAACATGATTCGATCTTTATAATTTTATAATGTTATTAGTTAGGCCGAATAGTTAATTTCTTTACCTTACCAATAAACATGTTATATGGTTATATATAATTTGAATGTCTTAAGGATCTTAGGAACCGAATCATTACTTTTCAATTTCTTTTGAGTTTGCCTTACTTTTTTTTACACTATAATATAATAGTCAAATTTCAACTTTTAGTCCACATGCTATGTTAAAACTTTTTTTTTGAATATATTGGTATGGTTATATAGTAGTATCTGTTTTTATTTTCTTAATTATTTGACAACGCACACACACACCTTGTACACACAGGTGCTCGAACTTGAGATTTAATCTATGTGTTTTTATTTTTATCATAATTTGGTTCATCTACATTCACGGTATTAATAATTAGTCTAAATAATTAATGTTGTTAACTATTTGAATCAAAATGCTAATGTCATTTTTTTCTTAGCAAGATTATTTCAACCCAAAAAATTATTTTATCATAAATTCAAATGGGTGTTTTCAAGAAGAAGAAGAAGAAAAAAAAAAAAATCTAATTAGCATTTTCAACGTTATTTTTATTATTACATGATAATCAAAGAATATATTTTAGTTTCAAAATGTTACATCAGCGAATTTAATAGAAAATTTTTAATTAGTAGTAATGAATTAGTCTGAATTTTTAAATTTGAAAAGCAAATAATTAAATTACTAAAAGTAAGAGTACGAAGACTAAATTCTAAATATATTAAGTGATAGTGATTTAGACTATATTTTAACCTTAATAAATCTAACACGAGTAAATAATCGACCTAACGTGGAGTGGGTGTAGTGAGAACAGAAGTGGATGGTAATGAGGGTCTAGGCAATCTTCTGCCTCCCAAAATTTTTGAAAGTTCCTTTTAAACCTTTAAATTTTTTAAAATTTTAATTAGCCCCCAAAGAGAATTTCTCATTAAACTTTTTAAAATTTTAATTAGATCCTTCTAAATTTTTTTTTAATCTCATTAAGCCTTTAAAATTTTGAAAGTTTAACCAACAAAATTTTTTAAACATTCTCCTTAAATTCTCTAATGTTTGAAAATTTTAATTAAATGTCAAAATTAGAATTTCTCATTAAACCTTTCAAAATTTTAATCTTAAACATTCTCATTAAATTCTCTAATGTTTGAAAATTTTAATTAAATGTCAAAATTCGCCATTGACTAGTTTCCTATTTCCTTTTCAACCTTTGGAAGCAACAGCGATTTTAGGGGTAGACAG
This sequence comes from Kokia cookei, assembly GCA_039519145.1. Lineage (NCBI taxonomy): Eukaryota > Viridiplantae > Streptophyta > Magnoliopsida > Malvales > Malvaceae > Kokia > Kokia cookei. The sequence goes on along the minus strand of CM076901.1, from coordinate 2,783,786 downwards.
GGGCTTTGGCCCCTGAAAATAAACCTCATGCAATTTAGTCATTTTATGAATAATGGAAATTTAAATTAAAATATGGTAAAATTACAAAAAAAAAAATGTTTAATCCCATAAGATATGAAGAAATTAGTACAAAACTGGAGACTTTTTAGAAAATAAAATTTGAATCTATCTAAAGCAATGGCATCCTATTCGATTAAAAAGTTAAAACCTCGATTTTTCCTTTAAAAAATATAAAATAAAAACAATATCTTTTTTAAAATAGTATAACTTCAGGATTATTTACCAACATAAATTAAAAGAAGAAGAGATTATTTACCAACATAACATGGTGAGCGTAGTGTCACACTTCCAAATGTAGTTTTAATTCGAATCGTATAAATTATTTTATTTTTAGGAATTTATTCTTTTTTTATAATTAAAAAATTATGTGAACTTTGAGGCTGTAATTGGTAGCTTTGGCAATCCCTTCTGCGAATCTGTCTGGTTTAAAGAGATGCACATCTTCTCCCCACAGTTGAGGGTCATGGTGAAGTGCAACATTTGCAATTAGAAGATCTATATTAGCAGGGAGGACTAGCTTTTCCATTTGAACTTCTCTTCCAACTCCTCTCATCATTCCATTTGATGGACCATACAATCTTAGAGTTTCACTCATGATCATGGGCATCTGTTTGCAGAATAGGAATGTGTAAGATTAACATTACATAATCTAATGTACTAAACTAATGCTAGCATGCACCAGGGATTTAAATTATGGCAGTGTTGTATATAATGGATGTTATCACAATTAATTGTGGTAAATATTAGCAAAGAATATCACTGTAGAAAGAGTTGAAACTACAAAATATTGACTGTAACACAATGCTTGTGTTGAGAATTGGTCAACCATGCTGTTGTGATATTTTTGGTTGAAGTGCATGTAGCTTGTAAACATGCTGTAGCACATATGCTTGTTATTCAGTTACTTTGTTGAAAATGAACTAAGTTGATATTGTTTTGATGTTTTTAGGTGTTGATTGACATAACCAAAGTTTTACTTGTTTCAAAGTATGATTAGTGGTAGTAGGTAGTATTTGGTGATGTATTTGGCTATAAATGTATTATTTTTCTGATTGAAAAAATGAGCAAAATGAGCTATCAGCCATAAGCTCCCCTGTTATACATTTGTGAGGAAGTAAAAATATTTCTTGCATCTTGCAACCTTGTTCTGCATTATGTTTTTTTTTTTTTTTGCTCCTCCAAAACGCCAACTATTGGTATCGGAGCTTTTATGATTTTTGAAGTGTTATTTTCTTGATATCACTTATGGCTCAACAAATGGTATGGTTTTGTATTAATTTTTGCTTCTGCTGCTTGTTAAAAAGAAAGAAGCTGCCAAAGCATGTCATTTAAGACTGCTTGTAGAGAAGACAACAACAGCTCAACCATGTGAGACTCCCAAACAAGCTTGGGATAAGTTGAAGGAGGAGTTTCAAGGAATGTATGTGAGCTGTCCGAAGTGCAAGTGGCAAGCTTGAAAGCAAAATGTGCGAGCTCAGCAAGTGGTGCAAGCCCTATAAAGTTGCGAGCCTCTCGAATTGCAAGCCGAAGTAGCGGACAGTCTATATGCAAGATCGAGTGGGTGCAAGCCAAAATGACAGACTAAAGGCAAACAAACTACACTCATGAACTGTTTATGCAAGAAAAAACATGATTGTAATGAACAAGGGAACAAGGAAAGATATGTTTGAAGGTAAGCTGCAAACCAAGGCTGTGAAGGAGGAGAACACTCCATTTGAAAAACAAAATTTTGGCACAAGATTAGTATGTTCAAGTGTGTGAGTCAAATTTGGTTGAAAATGAAGCCAAGGCTGCAAATGAAGTGCTTCAGCAGGGTCAGCTTGAAACAAAGCATCTTGTGGTAGCCGAGCTTAAAAATTGTTGAATGATTTGTATTCGCAGCATGGAGTCTAAGGAGAAGTGTTGAAAATTGGGCAACCATGGTGCTGTGATATTTTTGGTTGAACTGCATGTAGCTTGTAAACATGCAGTAGCACATATACTTGCTGTAACAACAAGGTTGTTATTTAGATACTTTGTTATGTTACTTTGTTGAATATGAACTAAGTTGGTATTGTTTTGATGTATTTAGGTACTGATTGACATAATCAGCTTGTGTGCAAGTTTAGTTTTACTTGTTTCAAAGTATGATTAGTGGTAGTAGGTAGTATTTGGTGATGCACTTGGCTATATATATAAAAAAATGAGCAAAATGATCCATCAGCCATAAGCTTCCCTTGCTGCACATTTGTGAGCAAGTAAAAATATTTTTTGCATCTTTCTACCTTGTTCTGTATTCTGTTTTTTTCTTTTTTGCTCCTCCAAAACGCCAACAACTTGTGGTCTTAAATGGTTAGAAAGTTTGCTTACAGTTTTGAGTTTTGCAATGCCTTCCATATGTGGATTTTGGTTACCAAATATGCCAACCACCTCCCTTCTTGCTTTATCTTGCCGATCTCCATGGATTGCAAAAAGCAAGACTGTCCAGGCAAGCAGGGAATTAACAGTATCTTGTCCTGCAAAATAGAATGCTTTGGATAATTGCATCCATCTACCAAAACTTCCATTGAAAGCTTGTTATTTTCATCCGAATCATGATAAGCATTTACAAGTAATCCTAGAAAATCATTGCCAAAGCCATCAGCTTCTCCATTCACAACTTTGTCTTCTCTTTTCTTAACAATCTTCATCACACAATCTTGTACTTCTTTTGCAAGTTCTTCAGACTCTAGCACATCGGCAGGTTTCCATAACTTGCTATAAGAGCGAACTAATGTTAGCCATATATAAGGAGAAAACTAAATCCATGGGGTTTGAAAACACAATTAAGGAAAAACTTGGGATTCATTAAGCTTAGAGGGATCATTCTTGATCAAAGGAATTCTAGTACTATAAAGATTTCGACTCATAATTATTGACAGCTTGTTCAGCATGGCAAAAACCTTCTCTCCGTCCAAGTAACTGCTACCAGAAGCTGTTCTTGGTATCACTTCTGAAGTCAATAATCTAAATTCATGGAACACTTCAATCTCTTTGCCTTCTTGGCTTTTCCATATCTCCAGCATTGTTTCAACGCTAGCAATTACAGCTGGTGTCATGTTCTGCCAAAACAATTCTCCAACAATATAAAATTCTGTAGCATTAGTTTACAACTAATCACATGTTTCGAGGGGTTTACCTTTAAGCTTTCCCCATGAAAAACGCCAGCTTCCTCTGCTTCTCCCGTTTTTCACCCTCAATAGTCACAACCCGTTCCCTAGTAGCTTACTAAGATAAATGGTAGGCTTCCTTTTCGGGAAAGTATTTTCACTATTTTTTGGGATGTCTTTGACTAGTGCAGGTTCTGAAATCACAAGTTCAGCTCGAACACCGATCCAATAAAGATAATTTCTCCCTAATCAAACAAAAAGCAAAGAAAGGGTCCATCTTTTCTTTGAACTAGAAGACTGAAACCATAGTGAAAAACATGCATGGATCTTACCATATTTGTTGATCCAGGAGTACATATGTGGCTGCACTGTGGGAAATATATCATGCGTCAAGGCCATAGGTTTGCTTGATGCTACCCGTCTTCATTTGTGTGATTTCTTTGTTGTTGCCATGGATGAATCTATAAGGAGGTCCTTTGATCCCCTGTGAATTCAGCATATGCTGTATACGGAGAGGGATCCATAGGTAACTCTATTAAAGCTATGAAGAAGAAACAACATGGGACAAGAGTTAGAAGCTCCATCAAGGCACTCATTTTTGTTCTCTAAACTTTAACCATTTTCCATTCATAGTAGCATCATTAGGAATCCACGTTCCCTTTCGGGTCGTTGGTTCAAAGTAGGTTGGAGGTATATTAATGTTATAAAGCCAAAACACCACACTCTATTAATCCAAAACTTTCCTATGGAAATGTACCATACTTGTCAAATAGTTTTACTGTTCACCTTACAAGCGTCGGCATCAGCTGAATTAGGAGGCTATAAGTGTTGAGTGATTTTGGCATTTGCGCTTTCCTTAATTTATGTACTGATTACATATCTGATATCCCTGCTTATTGGGAATGAATAAAATAATGTACCATCATTTCTCTCTAAACCTCCATTATCACCGCTATTTTTTTTTTTGTCTAATTCACCTAAATTTAATCATCGCTTAATATAACGTTTATATTTGAACTTTACGTTTTTTTTCTAATTTGTTTTTTTTAATTTGATACTCAAATTTTTTGGGATTCAATTTAGTATCTAAACTTGACTCTTTTTCTTAATTTAATATCTAATTTTTTTTAATATTAATTCGTTAGGAATAACTTAATACCTATTTTTAACGTGAATTTTTTTTTAAAAATTTGATAGATTAGAGGTATTGACATTTCTAAAATGTTGAAAATTGAATAAAATCTAAAAAATTACAAACAGTTGAGATAGAAATTTGAGAGATTAAGATAAAAAGTAAGAATAAAAGAGTTGAGAGAACTAAAAATTGAGATAAGGATAAAATAGATGACTAAGTTGAATGAAAAAAAAAAAAACTTAAGAGGCTAGATATAGAGAAAAAAAAATCAGACCGTTGGAAGCATATAACTGTTGGGATTTTTTAAGTAATCGGTTATCCCAACAGCTAAAAAATCAACTACCATGATCTCAACGAAAATGCATCATGCGGGAAGTGTTTTTTTTTTTTTTTGAATATACTATTGTGATTACATGACAGTATCTGTTTATATTTTTTAACCCTTTGACAACGCATACACACCTTGCACACATAGACACTCGAACCCGAGACTCTTAGGATGAACGTCATCCCCTTTTCCACTAGAGCCATTTATTATGCTCATGCGGGAAGTGTTTTTACATCCCCACCAATCTTAAAATCTGTTTATTTAAAAAAAAAAAAAAATTCCAACAGGATGTATTTTGTATCAAAATTGATCTATTTCTTTAAATTTAACAAAACTTAAATCCATAATTATTTTAAAAAATCAGTATTTTTCCGTAATAAAGCAACATATCTTTCTATTAAAGAAATGAAGGAAAATATTATGTTTGACACGTGCTTCCAAAAATGAGTTGGCAGATTGCCTACTTCGGCTGAAAATAATATTTTACACATAATATATCAATTAAAACTATATTAAGAAAACTCGAATTTTTATTTTGAATATTTTAATAAAACTTTGATTGGGGGCCATCCACCGTACGTCATCACAAATGCAATTAGTTAACAATGGCTAGAAAAAATATAATCACAAAACAACAATTGGAATTTCATATTAGAATTAAGTTAAAATATCATATGGGAACGTAGGTCAGCAAGTTGTCAGAAAATAGAGCACTAATTTTTTCGACAAGATGAGAACAAATTTTTGGTTATGGAAAATACAGTTTTCATTATTTTGCAGTACAGTTTTGATTTTTGTATCAAACTATCGGATAATAAAATTTGTTCAGTAAAGTTTCAAGTTAAAGCTTATATAGTTCGTCCCAAATTACATGCTTTACATGTGTAAGTTTATTTCGGAAGAATCATTTTATAACTCTTTTTCGATAAGATGGGGACAAATAATTATAATAAAAATAATTCAATCCGAAAACCGATCCGATTAATCCCCTTATATGATACTATCTTCTTCTTCTTCTTACTTCTTCACCAAAACTTCCTCCCCTCCTTCTCTTCATCCATTGATATTGTGTATCAACAAATTTCATATTTATTTCACCTACGGTTGTTAATTATAATTGAGCAATGGCGGAACCATTAAGAGATTCAAGGGATCATGATCCCCTAAAGTCTAAGATTTTTCAATTTCCTCCTTTATATACATACTATGGTCCTCCCGGATATAAAAATAGACCCCTCCAATATTTTTATAATATTAAAAAGTTATTCTTGATAAGAACAAAGGAAAATTCTTCTTGAAGAAGTCAAATTTAAAGAATTTCTTACAGATAATGATATGTTATTTCTTCTTAATTGTTCTTTTAAAATGCGTATTCATGCTATTTTTTTTAACTTATATATATTTGGAAATATAAAGTGGAACAAAATATTCATCTAAGTTTTTGTAGTATAATTAACATACATAATATATGTTATAAGAAAAAAAATTTACATAGCAGATCTAATTTTAGTTTGACCCTCCCAAGGTTAACTTTCTAGCTTCGATTGTAATTGAGGGTATATCTGGACAAAAATCTAACAGGAAAAAAATCAACAATCCTTCAGAAAAAAAAAAAAAAAACCTATAATTTCATCAACAATAATATAAACATACATTCATTTTCATTTATTGCATGCTTTACCGTCTTGGAAATTGGCAGATGTTTGCAGTTATTTCTACATTCATTTTCATCAAGGACCGATGTCATCTCTTAGAAGGTGAATACGTGTTGAGTAAAAATGACAGTGTTGTTGAGATCAACACTGGCTTGTGCTCAGAAGTTTCAGTTACTTGAAGAGAAAACCAGTAAAAATTGGAAGAAAAATTGCAGAGAAAAGAAGTAAAAGGTTGATGAAAAAAACATTCCGAGTATTTCATTCATTCATTAAGGATATAACTTCACAAAAATGATAATAGGAACAATAGGGTATGGGACAAAATCTGCATTACATAAGCAGATTTTCTATGAAAGATTACATTGAAAATTGCCCCTAAGCCTAGATGACTCTAAGCTCAAAACAGCCTCCACATTGACTGAATTACATCAGTTTTTTAGTACATAAAATACATGAAACTAAATTCAAAATGTAGAACAAAATGCTGGCACAAATGTTGGGCTTCGTGTTGACTGAGACTGCCCTTTGCCTCTGCTCTTCTTCTCGAAGCTGCATGCAATCCACATTCAACAATTCATGAGCAAACCGAGTTGAACCCCGAGCCCTTAGCTACCGTGTAGTTTAAGCATCATTATGCAGTGACTCCAGTATTACTTGAATTCCATGTTGTGGTTTAACGGTGATAATAGATACTGGCGCGTGGACATAGGCAGGGGAGAAGGAAATGGTGTAGCGCTGTAGAATCATGGAGACTGCAATCTTCGCTTCCATGATTGCAAAGTTTGTACCAACACAAGTCCGAGGTCCCAATCCGAAGGGACAAAATGCAGCTGTGTTGTAATTGGTAGCTTCGGCAATCCCTTTGGCGAATCTCTCTGGCTTAAAAAGATGCACATCATCTCCCCATAGTTGAGGGTCATGGTGAATTGCAGCATTTGCAATAAGAATATCTATATCAGCAGGCAAGACTAGCTTTCCTAACCGAACTTCCCTTCCACCTTTTCTCAACAGGCCAACTGATGGACCATACAATCTTAGAGTTTCATTAATGATCATGGTCAGCTGTTTGCAGAATAGGAATGTGTCAGATTAGATTAAAGAAATTAATGTACTAAAAGCCTTTGTGACGGCGATTCAAATGCCTGGTATACACAATGTATTGAAAGGGTTTGACAGTTTACTTACAATTTTGAGTTTAGAAATGCCTTCATAATTTGGATATTGGTTACCAAATATGTCAATCACCTCTCTTCTTGCTTTCTCTTGCCAATCTCCATGAGTTGCTAAAAGTAAGACCATCCAAGCAAGTAAGGAATTAACAGTATCTTGTCCAGCAAAGTAGAATGTTTTGCACTCATCTACCAAGTCTTCCAATGAAAATCTGTTATTTTCGTCGGGATCATGGTAAGCATTTATAAGTAATCCTAGAAAATCATGGCCAAAGCTATCAGCTTCTCCATTCACAACTTTGTCTTCTCTCGTTTTCACAATCTTCGACACACAATCCTGTATTCCTTTTGCAAGTTCTTCTGCCTCTACCATATCAGCAGGTTTCCGTAACTTGCTGTAAAAGCAAACCGAGGTTAGCTCTATATCTTTGAAAAATTGAGGGATCAGTTAAGCTTAGAGGGAACATACATGAATAAGGGAATTCTAGTATTGGAAAGATTTCGGCTCAGAACTATTGACAACTTGTTCAACATGTCAAAAATCTTCTCCCCTTCCAAGTAACTGCTACCAAAAGCAGTCCTCGAGATCACTTCGGAAGTCAATAATCTAAATTCATGGAACACTTCGATCTCTTTGCCTACTTGGCCTTTCCACTTCTTTAGCATTGTTTCAACGCTAGCAATCACTGCTGGTCTCATGTCCTGCCCAAACAATTCTCCATTAATATAAAATTCTCTTACATTAGTTTACATCTAATCCATATATTTCGAGGGGTTTACCTTTAAGCTTTCCCCATGAAAAACGTTATTCGCCAGCTTCCGCTGCTTCACCCATTTTTCACCTTCAACTGTCACAAGCCCGTCCCCTAGTAGCTTGTTAATGAAAATGGTAGGCTTCCTTTTGGGAAAAGTTTTTTCACTATTTTTCAAAACCTCTTTAATTAGTTCAGGTTCTGAAATCACAAGTTCAGGTCGAACACCGTCCCAATAAAGATAATTCCTCCCTAATCAAACCAATAAGATAATTAATAAATCAAACCAAAAATTCTGGATATGTGCATTCATTTTAAAACATTTTTTTTTTAGATAATTACGTTTATTTACTTTAAATTAAGAGTTATTTTTTTAACTTTATGGATTTTTTATTTATTTTATTATTTTCCACATATAATTAGGAGTGAGTAAAATCCGATTTGATTTAAAAACCTCGATAAAAATCAAATTTTGAATTAAATAGTTCGAGTTCTTCGAATCAACTCGAATAAAAAATAAAAATTTTCGGCTTGACTTGAGTATGAATTACACAATTCGAGTTATTCAAAATCCAAATAAGAAAAGATAAAACTATGTCGTTTTGATAAACGTTTATCCATTAAGTTAAACCATTATATTGTTTATTAGTTAAATAATCTTATACTTCGTCTACTAATTAAATAATCGATACATGTAAACGCAACATTACGTATAAATAATAAGATTCGTTAACTCAACTCAATTTGACTTGAAATACTTTTAATCGATTCGATTCGATTCGAAAAACATGGATGAGAACGAAGAAGGATTCATCTTTTAATACAGAGCTATGGGAAACCATCAAGTTTAAGGAATCATTATGGCGGCAAAAGTCGAGAATTGCTTGGCTTAAGGAAGGGGACTCCAATTCAGCTTTTTTTTCACAAGGCAGTAAAAATTAGATCCAAAAGAAGGGCGATACAAGGATTAAATATCGGGGGAAAGTGGAGCAATGGACCGAAGGATATGAAGGAGAAGATGTTTGGTCATTTCAGTAAGTTTTTCAGCTGTCAACCTCGTTTATGGAAGATGAAATTGGACATGAATTTTAAATGTACTGAAAGAAAAGAAGCGTTATTGTTGGAAGTACCATTTTCTAAGGAGAAAATTCGAGAAGCAATTTGGGATTGTGACGATGCAAAGGCGAGTTGTTCAAAGCTTGGTGGTAATTTAGCAGGTATTGGGTTTACTGGTATGGTTGGCATGGATCTTCCATTGCCTAGTTTTTGTCTTATTTTGACTGAGCAAAAAAAGAAACCATGGTGAAAAAACATGCACAGATCTTACCATATCTGTTGATACATGAGTAAACATGTGGCTGCACTCTGGGAAATATATCATGCCTCAAGGCCATAGGTTTACTTAATGCTTCCTTTGTCAGTTGGGTAGCTTCATCGTTGTTTCCATGGATGAATTTGTAAGGAGGTCCTTTGATTCCCTGCGAATTCAGCATATGCTGTATACGGAGAGGTGTCCACAAGTAATCACGAAGGAACTTTACCAAAGCAACGAGGAAGAAAGAACATGGGACAAGAATTACAAGCTTCATCAAGCCACCCATTTTTCTGCTCTTGCTTCTGAATTACAACCTGATGTTCCTTCGGTAATTATATCAAGTTTGAAGCTATTTTGTCTTTTTACTTCTAAATTATTAATGATTCTGGCAACTATTTTGTAATTACTTTCTTCCAGCCATTGTTGACCAATTGCACTCAGTCACCTAAAATAATAAATTTTCATTAAGCACTTTATAATTTATAAAATTTTAAATTAGTAGTGATAAAATTATATTTTAATTATTTTAAAAATAATAAAAATTTAATTTAATCTTTTAAAATTTATAAAAATATAAATTATTAAAATGATGAAACTATTTTTTTACCATCGTAAATACTGTAATTATTAACATCTTTATAATTATTAAGGTTAGAGTTTTTAATTATTATCTTAATTGTGATGTTCATAGTTATAAAAATTTTTAAAAATCTAAAGTACTTAAAATATAAGGCTATAGAGTTTTAAATTTAATAATTACTTTTTATAATATAATAGCTATACAATTTTGAAATTATTGTTATTTATTTGCAGAGGAAAGTAAAACAGATAAACTCAATTTTTACAACAATTTGGTTCCATATCAAAATTTTAGTATGGAATTTAGAAGTGATTATGAGCCGAGTCGAGTCGGATTTAAGCATAATATTGACATGTTTTATATTTTTTCGAAGTTCGACCTAGCCCAAAATTTAGGTCCAAAATTTTATCAAAATCCGTCCATATTTATAAAATACTAATCCAAGCCTCTCATATTATCTTTTAACCTTTTTTAGAAATATATTTATATTATATTATTTTAATATTTAATAAATTTATACATTTTTTATTTATTGAAATTTTTTATATAGTCATCTTAACATTATTTTAATATTTATATTAGAGTAATATTATATATTTAGTATAAAATTATTTTTTATGTGTTTTAAATTACATAATATATAAAAATAATATAGTATAAAGTGTAATTGAAGATCATCTTCTAGAAGAGAAGAATGGAGATGACTAACACCAAATTGTCTTTAGAGATTTTTAAATAGAAAAATTAAGATATGGAAAGATTATATTTTTATTTTTTATTAGTATTTTATTGTTTATGTTATAAAATTAACATTTGAATCATTTTTTTTTATTTCATTATCACTCGAATATTTATATTATGAATTTGACTTCAAACTTTTCTTAATTTACATGCTTTGCTTCACCCATTTCTCACCCCATGAAAAGCTTTCCCCATGAAAAGCATAATTCCCCAACTTCCTTTGCTTCACCCATTTCTCACCCTCGACTGTCACAAGCCCGTTCCCTATTAGCTTGCTAATGAAAACTGTAGGCTTCCTTTTGGGAAAAGCTTTTTCACTGTTTCTTAGAACCTCTTTGATTAGTTCAGGTTCTGAAATCACAAGTTCAGCTCGAACACCGTCCCAAGAAAGATAATTCTTCCCTGACCAAATAAAATGAACAGAAGGGTCAATCTTTTCTTAGAACTAGAATTCAGTCATCATAGTGAAAAACATGCATGGATCTTACCATATTTGTTGATCCAGGTGTAAACATGTGGCTGCACTCTGGGAAATATATCATGCCTCAAGGCCATAGGCTTGCTTAATGCTTCTTGTCTCAATTTGGCAACTTCTTTGTTATTGCCATGGATGAATCTGTAAGGAGGTCCTCTGATTCCCTGTGAGTTCAGCATATGCTGTATGCGGAAAGGTTTCCACAGGTAATCATAAAGGAACTTTACTAAAGCCAGGAAGAAGAAAGAACATGGGACAAGAATTACAAGCTTCATCAAGCCACTCATTTCGATTCTCTCAACTCTCTTTAGTATTTGGACTTATGACTCCCTTCATTCTTTGCATCCTATTATATTCTTACATTGACAATAATATCCATACTAATCAAACTAAAATTAAATCGATAACTTTTTAATTTATTTTTTGGATGGTGTGGCACTAATAATCAATAACATAACCCCACATGAACTTTAGTGATTATTGATTTGGTTGAGGTGTGTATTGATGGAGATAGTAGCAATCTTTTTCATTACGTTGTCGTATATATTTACATAGATGAATAAAATAATGGAGCATTATCTCTCTAAACCTCTATTACCACCTACTTAGGCTGAAAATAATATTTTACACATAATTTATCAATTAAAATTATATTAATAAAACTCGAATATTTATATTTATGAATATTTTAATAAAACTTTGATTGGGGGCCATCTACAATGCAATTAGTCAACAATGGCTAGAAATAAAATAATCACAAAAGAAGGATTTGAATTTCATTAAAATATGACTATATTTTAATTTCAAATAATTTCGTCAAGTTTAATTGTGTTTTTTTTTTTAAATCGATGCAATAAATATATTACAATTTAAATTATTTTTTTTATATAATACTAAAAAATTTATTATTTGTGTTAATAGATTTAACGGGTATTATTTAAAATGAAATTGAAATTTCAGAATATAAAGAAACATAGAAAGGTTGAATTACGGGTCAGTTGGTGAAATAGCGGATTTTGTGGGGGCTTTTGAACGTTGAAGTAGATTTGTAGGGTTTTTTACATAAATAGTACAAAAAAATAATTATTTACAAAAATAATACATTCCCCATTATTTATCAAAATGGTACATTAGGGGGAGTGGTGCCTCCTAGATAGGCGGCACCACTTTAAAATTATGATAATTTTTTTTAATTTAATAAAACATTCAAAGACTTGATATGCAAATTTTCCAATTTTTGAAAACAATGAAAGGCTACCGCCTGACAGTGTGGCGGCACCAAATTTCAAAATAAGATTAATTGCCTTGTAAGCCTTTTTTTATTTATTATTTTCTTTTATTCTTCTTGTCGAAACTATTTTTATAAACGTGTTTCGAAAATTATTTTTGAAATTTGAAAATGGGAGTCCCCACCAATATTTTAATTAGGTGTGATTGGATCACCTAAAATGTTCAAATTTGTTGTATAAAAATATTTGGTCTTCAAAATCCAAAGAAAGGGCTCGGGAGTCGGTTACGCGTAAGGAAGGGTTAGCATCCTCACACGCCCGAAATTGATACCTAGTTGATTATTTTTGGTAGTTTAAAATCCCAAATTCGAGTAGAAATTCAAAATGCGTTCCATGTTAAAATGAGATATTCGATTATTTAGGTTCAAAGTGAAATCATACCTAACACGTTAAGGCACGATTTTTGATCCACTAAATTAAAAGAATATCGAAGAATTATTGATTTTGAGAAAGATACTTGATTATTTAAGTTCAGAGAAAGATCGCACCAGACACGTTGGGGCGCAATCTTTCAATTCACCTTAAATAAAGGAGCATTGCCTCTTAAAACAATTTATATGTCGAAAATGATATACGTTTTATCCCCCTTTGTTTAAAAAAAGAAAATTTGTGAAAGGATGGATAAAATGTGTAATTTTACGACTGAGATAGTCACTATAAATTTTAAGAAAATCATTCAATATTTTAGGGTTAAAAGAAATAAAACTCAATGCGTTAGAGTATTAACTTCCAAATTCCTCGAAATACCGAATTTTACTCGTAAAAATGATAATTTATATATATATTTTCAAAGCAAACCATTTGACCAAAACATTTTTCTAAAAAAACATGGAAATGGGTATGCATTTCTCTTTTTTGAAGGATTAAGGGTAACCAAAAAAACATGCATCAGATGTATCACATGAAATAAAAAAAAGGGTGAAAACAATGGTATACTATGATAATGTAATAAATAACAAAAGACAAGTGGAGATCATGCTGGGAAACAATTAGCAAAATAGTTGAAACTTAAGATTTAACAAGTCGAAGTCGAAAATACTTAATTTTAGCCAAAGAAAATGGACATAACCTATTCGAGAGAAAAACAAAAGAAAAAGAAAATTACTCTAAAAGCAAATTAAGATTTAAAATAAACAAAGGGACTAAAGCTTAAATTTGAAGTTGTTTTTGATTTTTTAAAATGAAGTTATCGGTGCTTTAAAAAAAAAAGTAAAGATTAAAAGTGGGTTAGGGTTAGAATTTAAGTAATAAAAGGTGGGGGGGTGTCTTTATGCAAAAAAAAAATTATAAAACATTAATCATTTTAAGAATCAAAACAAATGGTGATTTGTAACGTATGAAATAAGGATTATTCAAAAATGCTAATATTTACACTATTTATAAAAGAAATTTAAAACGGCAATAATAAGATCAATTTAAAAATAAAAAGTTTGAGACAGAAGGGCGAATTTTGAAGAAGTAAAAACGTGCAAGGGCTCCATGCATAAATTCCCAAAGTGTTAACACGTGTTAGTCTTTCATTGGCTGCTATTTCAGGGACCAAGTCGAAAATGAGGCAAAAATACAAGAACAAATTACAAACTCATCAAAACATGGAATGGGACGAAATCGAAACAGTTTAAAATGTGGAAGGATCAAATCCGAAAATAGTTCTCGAAATGAAAACACGCGGATCTCCCTTTGGCCAGGTTAGGTCTTCGGTTGTATAGGCCGAAACAACGGCGTTTTTGCCCTTGACTCTCTTTGAACAAAACGGCGCCGTTTAACTTTAGGTATTTAAGTTAAGTTTTAACAAAAAAATTCATTTTAACCTTTATTTCTTAGAAAAAATTTCAGCCCCTCCCCCTCCTTTCTCTGAAGTTTCAAAACCCTAACCTCGTCCGATTGAGCGCCGCCGCAGCCCTTCCGCTCCTCCATCGTTCGAAACGCCTCATACTCCGTCCAGGTGGATGAAACAAAACTCTTTTGCAGTCTTCTTTTTTAAAAACTCAGATTTAGGTTCGGATTTTCTCAGATCAAGCCTAAATCTCCTTTTTTAAAGACAAAAATGAGCCCCCTTTTTTAATTTTTAGATTTGTTTTGTTTCAATCACTTTTTGAAATCTATTTTCTTTTTGTTGTTTTTCCTTTTTATTAAAATTTTAGATCCGATTTTTGTACCAAAACCCTAGTTTTTCATTTAAAAGTTTATTTGAAATATTTTCTATTTCGAAACGATAATGAAACGATGATCTCGGGTATACAAGACGAATGTAATAATTGTATAAATGAATGTTCGAATATGACAAAATAAAAAGAATACCTTAGAATTCCTTTAAGCCTCTTTGCTTGAATCTGATCTCTTGTTTTTTTGTATTGATTTTCTATGTATATTCGTGTGTGTTTACAGATTTGAAATGACTTCTTTATAGCCAAAATAAATTACATAGAATACTTGTTTTTGCCTCTGCTTGCTATTTCTGGGGTTTTTTATTCAAATAATACAAAAAAAAAAAAATTAATAACCAAAATAGTATTCCCAAATTATTATTTACCAAAATGGTATGTATAGTTAAGTGGAGGGACTCTAAGTGGCGGCACTAAGGGGTATTTTTTACACGTGTTTTTTTATTTTTTTATTATTTTTATATATTTAAAAATAAAAAAAAATATTATTTTATTAGTGGAGTTACTTAAAGTGGCGGCACTCAGGGATTTTTTTTCAAAAAAATACGAGAAAAATATGAAAAAAAAAATACCTGACATCCAGTGGAGGAACACGAAGTGACGGCACCAATGGAGGAATATCAAGTGGCGGCGCTAAGGGGTGTTTTGCCACTTGACAGCACTTCATTGTGTCGTGTGTGTGTGTTTATTTTATTTTATTTGTGAAAATAAATTTGGGTGGTTGGGAATTTTTAGAGTGTGTGATAAAAATTAAATGAAATAAAATTTTTGTTATAAAATAGGAAAGGGAGAGCAAATAAACGGGAAAGAAAAAAGAAAAGAAAGAAAGAAAGGAAGAAGGAGAGGAAAGAAAGAAAAAAGAAAAGAAAAGTAATCTGTTTAATTTTAATTTTATTTAATTTTTATCACCTATCAAAAAATCCCCAACCATTCAAATTAATTTTCACCTCTTAAAAAACCACACAAACACACACACAAGGCATAATGGGGTGCTGTCAAATGGCAAAACACTCTTTAGTGCCGTCACTTCGTGTTTCTCCACTGGGTGTCAGATATTTTTTTGTCGTATTTTTCTTGTATTTTTTTGAAAAAAACCCCTGAGTATCGTCACTTTAAGTCCCTCCACTAATAAAATAATATTTTTTATTTTTAAATATATAAAAATAATAATAATAAATTTAAAAAAAACACGTGTCAAAAATACCCTTTAATGTCACCACTTAGAGTCCCTCAACTTAATTAAACATACCATTTTGGTAAATAATAATTTGGGGATACTATTTTGGTTATTAATTATTATTTTTGTATTATTTGAGTAAAAAACCCCGATTTCTGCTTTGTTTCTCCCTCTTTTGCAGGTATCGTTGTGGTGATTGTTTGCGGTCAATACTGGCAGTGGGAACCGTGTTCTTGCCGTTTTGGTGCAAAAGGGGCAGCAAGGATGGCATCGGGCAGGGGAACAGCCTCGGGAGCTGAGGGGTTTCGTGAGTTGAGTGACCTCGGGAGCCGAAGTCAATGGTCAGCCACTGAAGGGTCACGTGGTTGACGTGGCGTGTGAGAGCTGACATGGCTTTGACGTGTAGCTGACGTGGCCAGTGTTAACGTGGTATGTGGCGGTTGGAAGTAGCATTTAGGGTTTTGATATGTTTTAGGTTTTTGGGTTTGTTGGGCTTGTACGGGCGTTGGGCTTAGGATTTGGGTATTTTGGGCCTATCAAGTCTGGTTTGTAATCTTTTTGGACTGTAAATGGACATTTAAAATTAAATTAAAATTTAATTTTTGGGATTTGTTCTGCCTTTAATTTTTGAGTCCTGGTTAAAATTGGGTCTTTATACTCTTTCAACACAAAAATTAGAGAGACTTATTACCAATTAGTCCAAAAAAATTTCTATCAAAAAATATTTTTGTAAAAAATTCAATTCCATCCGAAATAAATTTTATTTGCTTTTGAAAAATAATTTTTTTGTTCAAATAATTTTACTGTAAAATTTTTTTTCGAAAAGTTATTCCAACTGAAATAAAATAATTTGAAAACAAAAATTATTTTTTGAAGAATAAATAAAATTTATTTTTAATTGCAATCGAATTTTTATGTGTAAAAATTATAGGTTAAAGGTTTATTTAACTACAAAAATAGGTTAAGGATTTGTTTAAACACAATGTATTGAATTGAAGGGGAATAAAAAAAATAATAAATAAGAAGGCTTATAAGGTAGGTTTAGGGTTACAAAAATATATTTTTAAAATTAACCACATTTCTGATTAGAATTAAATTTTTTACAAAAATATTTTTGATAAATTTTTTTTACTAATTGATAATAGGTCTCTATTTTTTGTGTTGAAAGAGAATAAAAAAATAGTAAATAAGAAAGGCTTACAAGGCAATTAACCCTATTTTGAAATTTGGTGCCACCTGATTGTTTTCAAAAATTGGAAAATTTGCATATCAAGTCCCTTAATATTTTATTAAATAATAAAAAAATTATTATAATTTTAAAATGGTGCCGCCTATCTAGGACGCATCATTCCCTCAAGTTTATCATTTTGATAAATAATAGGGAGAATGTATTGTTTTTATAAATAATTATTTTTTTTGTACTATTTATGTAAAAAACCCTAGATTTGTAATAAATGGAAAACGGGGATGCTCTGCATAAGAAAATGAAAAGGAAATGTTAGATAAAAAAGGGGAAGATGTGGACCTGCTAAGAAAGCTAAAGAAGAAGGTAAAAAGGTAAATGTTGAGAGAGGTAGCTATGTCTACCACACTGCACTGATAGGGTGATCGAGATGTGTTTTTAGTGATTTGATTGAGAATGAAAGTAAGTTTATGATGTAATATTTGAGGTTATGTTATCAAATTAAAAGTGAGCAAAAGTGATGGGGGATAGGAGATTTTTATTAAGGTAAATTATAAAAATAGTTATTTTTGTTTGTCTCAGATTACATTTTAGTCACTTATGTTATAAAGTGATCACTGTGCCGTTATATTCCATTATCTCCCTAACGGTAATTTTATGTGGCAATCCAACTAGATTTTAAATGCCAACTTGGATTTTCAAATGGAATGAGAATAAATCTTTAATTAAATAAATTTAATTAATTAAAAATTTTAAATCCTAAACTTTAACTGAAAAAAACCCTAAACTCATTTCCACACACCTCTCTTCTTCATCTTCGTCTTCTTCCCTTTTGATTCCAATATCTTTAGTTACAAATCTGACTCAAAGCTTGAATATTTGAAACCCATTAACCCAAAGAAACTTAAAGGGAAGAAACTATTGGAATAAAAAACATTGAATATTTGGGTTAATGGGTTTTAAAGATTCAAGCTTTGAGATTACAAATCTGTCTCAAAGCTTGAATCTTTGAAACCCATTAACCCAAAGAAACTTAAAGGGAAGAAGATATTGGAATAAAAAATCTTGAATATTTGGGTTAATAGGTTTTAAAGACTCAAGCTTTGAGACAGATTTGTAACTAAAGATATTAGAATCAAAAGCGAAGAAGATGAAGATGAAGATGAAGAAGAGAGGTGTATGGGAATGGGTTTAGGGTTTAAAAATTTTAATTAATTAAATTTATTTAATTAAAGATTTATTCTCATTCCATTTGGAAATCCAAGTTGGCACTTAAAATCTAGTTGGACTGCCACATAGGATTACCGTTAGGGAGATAACGAAACTTAACGGCACAGTGATCACTTCGTAACGAAATACTAACATAAGTGACTAAAATGTAACCTGAAACAAACAAAAATAACTATTTTTGTAGTTTACCCTTTTTGTTACGATTAAGATTACAAGAACGCTCAACGGGGGTTTAATGCCTTGAAACAAAAAATAGAGTTTTCATGCTCTAAAAAGTGAAGAGATCATGTGGATTCCCATGTTTTAATGGTTTATTTTGTTCTTGAATGATGATTGAAGTTTAGAGGTTATGTTGCTTTGTACCAAGTGCTGTTTTGTAGTCCAGAATTTCCATGGTCTGGTCTGGCCTGTCCTTAGAACAAACATTTTGTTTTTTATTGAATGCATAAAGTAGTAGCTACTTGCATTTAATTATGTATAAAGATGGGCATAGCCTAGGGATAGGAAAGGGGTTGCAAATGCTAGAATCTTATATTAATGCGATCTCTTTTATAATTAATTCATATTATATTATTATTTTTTTATTTGTATCTAATTTATTATTACACTAACATATATATTTTTTATTTGTGTATCTAGTTTTTATTATAAATAGGTTATGTAGCCCAATGAAAATTAATAAGTAATATTATTTTTTTTCAAACAGAAATTCATTCATCTTTCTTTTACTTAAGTTTGTAACATCGTATTAAGAATTTAGGTTCCCTTTTTATTTATTTTTTTCTTTTTTTTTTCTCTAAATCATTTGTTTCTTATCTTTTGTTTCTAGCTTTGTCCTATGTTTCCCGTGCTTTGTCTTTCTTTGTCCAAATCAAGTCATTATACTCAATCCATTCTGAGTCGTTGACTACTCTATTGACCAAACTCTTTTGGTTATGTTTCTAACTTTGTCCTATGTTTCTCGTGCTTTGGTTGTCTGTTACTCCAAACCATATTCCTATTTCTCGATTTAAACGACCAAACACCTATTATCAGTGGTTGGTCGTCGTCCTCCTCCTTGTTCTGCTCTGTTTTTTTATGTCCTCCTCTCGATTTAATAACCCCTTTTGGATGCCTTGTCTCCTTGTTTTGCTATGTTTTTTTTACGTCTTTCTCTTGGTTCAATAACCCCTTTTGATGTCCTCTTTTATTTTATTTTTTTTCTCTTCTCACAACTGAACATTTATTTTTGTTGAGGATGGACCGATGTGGTGTTTTGATCCCAGTATTTCATATTTTTTGAGAGTTTTACTGCAGCTCCCGGATGGTGGATGGGTGGAAGTGCCTAAAGTCTCCAAATGTTGTTTTTCTTTTCTTTTTTTTTCTTTCTAATTTTTTTGCCATATCCAAGACCTTCGTCAATCTAGTCATTGTTTGGGTGTTGTTATGGGATAGATGGCGCCAATGATTATTTTTGTTTATCTAGGGTGACTCCGAGCCTCTGCTCTCTTACAGTGTTTTTCGGTGGGTGATCAAGGATGCTCGGCTCTGTCTTGTGCTTCATTGTTTCTCTCCCTTTTTGTAATCAAGGTCTTAAGTGGAAACAGAGGTGCTCGGTAACAAGGATCATATGCACTAATGTTTTCCTTAGTGACTGACACCTATGTCATCGGTGATGATTCCTCCTCTTTTGAGTCTTAATGTTTTCTCTGATGATGATGCCTTCTTCTGTCATTTTATACAACATCATGTTACTCAGGGTACTTTACACCATGCTTATGTCTCCTCATCAGACATTTTCCCAAAAACCCATCTTCCAAAAAGATTTCAAAATTTAGTTTCCAAATTCAAACTAGGGTCCATAGCACCACCTTAAGTTTGAGAGGGTGGTTAATGTGATATCTTGCATAATTAATTCATAATATATCTTTCTTTATTTGTTTCTAATTTATTAGCACAATATCATATTATATCAAATCATATCTTTCCTTATTTGTATATCTAATTTCTATTATAAATAAATTATGTAACCTAATGAAAATTAAGAAGTAATATTATTTCTTTTACACAAAAATTCATTCATCTCTCCTTTTCTTAAGTTTGTAACACCTTAAACATATTAAATGTCATCTCTTACAAGTGAATACAAGAACCGACTGTATTAAGCCCCTAGTTCTTAGAAGCTATGCAGCGGCTCAAGTATTATTTGAAGTCCATGTTGTGGTTGAAGGGTGATAATAGGTATTGGAGAATGGACATAGGCAGGGGAAATGGTAATGCCGTAACGTTGTAGAATCATGGAGAGAACAATCTTGGTTTCTACGGTTGCAAGGGTCATACCAACACAAGATCGAGGTCCCAATCCAAAGGGGAAAAATGCAGCTGCGGTGTAATTGGTAGCTTTGGCAATCCCTTCGGCGAATCTCTCCGGTTTAAAAAGGTGCACATCATCCCCCCAAAAGTGAGGGTCACGGTGAAGTCCAATATTTAGAGACAGAATATCAATATCAGCGGGCAAGACTAACTTTCCCAACCGTACTTCTCTTGCGACTGTTCTTGGCAGGCCATTTGACGGACCATACAATCTTAGAGTTTCATTGATGATCATGGTCATCTGTTTGCAAAATAGAAAAATATATTAGATTGCATCATGTTGACGGTAATTTGAATTCCCAGTTAGATAGTGTGCTCACTATTTTGAGTTTGGCGATGCCTTCGAGATGCGGATTTTGGTTACCAAATACGTCAATCACCTCTCTCCTTGCTTTTTCTTGCCAATCTCCATGGATTGCCAAATGCAAGACTATCCATGCAAGCAATGAATTAACAGTTTCTTGTCCGGCAAAGTAGATTGTTTTGCATTCACCCACCAAGTCTTTCAATGAAACCCTTTTTTAATCGTCCAAATCATGATAAGCATTTACTAGTAATCCCAGAAAATCATTGCCGAAGCTATCAGCTTCTCCACTCACAACTTTGTCTTCTCTCCATCACACAATCTTGTATTCCTTTTTCGAGTTTTTCAGACTCTAGCATTTCAGCAGATTTCCATAACTTGCTGTATAAGCAAACAAAGGTCAGCTCTCTATATAAAAAATTAAAGCCATATGGATTCACTAAGGTTAGAGGGAACATACTTGATGAAAGGAATCGTAGTCTTGGAAATACTTTGACTCACAAGTATTTTCAACTTGTTCAACATGGCAAAAATCTTCTCCCCTTCCAAGTAACTGCTACCAAAAGCTGTTCTGGAAATCACTTCCGAAGTCAAGAATCTAAATTCTTTATAAACTTCAATCTCTTTGCCTTCTTGGCCATTCCACTTTTCTAGCATGGTTTCAACACTAGCAATTATTGCTGGAGTCATGTTCTGCCCAAACAACCCTCCATTATGCTAAGTAGTGGCAACATAAGATGTACACTCAACAATACAAAACTTTACCCATATACTACAGCATAAAAAAGCTAAATTTAGTTTCAGTTAAAAAAAAAAGAAAGTGATTTGACTTATTTTTAAAGATTAAAGATTAAATTTAATTAAAAGAATAAATACTAAACTGAAAAAATATATTAAAAGATTAAAAGAATGACTAAAGTTTACATGCTGCGTATGTATAATTCTTATAAATTAATTACAACTAATTTGGAGGATTTACCTTTAGGCTTTCCCCATGAAAAGCATGATTGGCCAGCTTTCGATGCTTTGCCCATTTTTCACCCTCAATGAACACAAGCCCATTTCCCAGGAGCTTCTCACCAATCCTTGTAAGCTTCCTTTTTTGAAAAATTTTCTCTCTATTCTTCATAACCTCTTTGACTAATTCAGGTTCTGAAATCACCACTTCAGCTCGAACGCCATTCCAATGAACAAAATTCTTCCCTAATCACACAACAAAAAACGAAAAGTGTCCATCTTTTTCTTAAAGCTAGATAAGCAGAAGTTGTAATAAATCATAGTGGAAAAACAAGCATCCACTTTACCATATGTATTGATCCAGGAATAAATATGTGGCTGTAATCTGGGAAATAAATCATCTGTCAAGGCCACAGCTTTGCTTAATGCCTCCTTTCTCATTTTGGTAACTTCTTTATTATTGCCACGGATGAATGTGTAAGGAGGTCCTTTGATTCCCTGTGAATTCAGCATATGCTGTATACGGAGAGGTACCCACAGGTAATCATAAAGGAACTTTATTAAAGCTACGAGGAAGAAACAACATGGGACAAGAACTACAAGCTCCATCATGCCACTCTTTTTTTCTTCTCTTACTACTGAATCCAAATATTTCATTTCTATTTATGTTGTAATTCCCATATTCAACAAATACACTAAGCTATCACTTTTTAAAATTTAGTGTTTTAATTAATATTTACATTAAAATAATAATAATTAAACTTTTTCTTAAAGCTTGACGGTTAAATCAAATTTTTAAAAAATAAAACTCAATTTATCTGACTAAATTGATAAATTAAAAATTAAAAAAATTAATGTCGTAATTATGCAGTTGTTATTTAAGTGTATTGATTGTTGTCAAAATACAGTCGCTTCGTACGTAACACATTGATTGGGACAAGTAAAAATTTGGCAAATAATTTTTGTCGCAATGCAGACCTGAAATATTATTACGAGGAAGTTTGACCGAAAGGCCAACTTTACCAAGTGGGTTGGCTTTAAGATATTTATTTTTAATTTATTTAATTTAATGTTAGATTATGTCAGACATATTATTATAAGCCAAAATATCGGGTCTATTACGCCTTACAATTAATGAGGAGGATTGAAATTATTTAGTGATTATTTAAGTATTTTCATCGTTATTTTTAAGTGTATAAAATTCGATTCGATTCGATTCGAAAAAATTAAAAATTTTTAAATTTTGAGTTAAATGAATCGAGTTAATCGAATTATTCGAGTCAACTCAATTTTTTTTAGAATTTCGAGTCCGAATCAAGTTTAGTTTTCGAATTCGAATAACTCGAATAATTTGAATAAATCGAATATTAAACTATAATATTTTGCATTTTTACCTCAAACCCCAAACATTTTTATTTTTCTCCCAAAAATTTTTTTTTCCCACTTTCCCTCCAAAACTTTTACTTCCATCCGATCTCACCCCTCATCTACTCCAAACTCATTTTCCCTCAATTTTTTTAAATATTTTCCTTCCAAAATTTTACGCTTCCCATTTATTTTCCTTAAAAACCCTTAAAATTTTTTATTTTTCCTCAAAACTTTTACTCCCTCTCACTTTCCTCTTAAAACTTTTACTTCCCTCTCATCTCCCCCCCCATCTACCCCAAACCATTTCCCCTCCTCCCAATTTTTTTTGAATATTTTTCCTCCAAAATTTCACTCCCCTACTTATTTTCTCTCAAAATTTTACTCCGCAAACCCACCAAAATTTTTTATTTTCCCCTTAAACTTTTACTTCTAACTCTTTACTCCCAAATAAAAAATCAAAATCATACAAAAAAACCCTAAACCTAAATAATAATAATTTTATTTATATATACTATTTATATTATTAAATTAAAATTCACAATTTGTATTATTTATATTGTTAAATTGTTTAATCATATTGAATATTTATATTAAAATTAAATTATTAATGATGTCCTAAAACGTGTTAAAATATTATGTTGGTATCAATTTTACATTTTATCTTTAAAATAACTTTTATTAAAAAACCACAATTTTAAATTTAATATACTTTTTAATTGCAAAATATATAATGACAAGAATTAGAAGATAATTGAAGCAAGTAAAGAAGCTAATCGTATATAAAATATTAATAAATAAATTATGAGGTAATGAAAGTTAATAACAAATTTGATTACGGTTGACAAATTTGATTACGATGGGTAATCGACTCGATTCTAGAAAATGTTAAATCGAGTTAGGATGATAAAATAAGATTCGTCAACTCAAAATTTTTTCATTCGATTCGATCGAACGCTCACCCCTAGTTGTCTTCCAAGCAAAAACAACAAATGCGATTAGCGCGACTTGAACCCAAGTTACACTTAGGATGATTAACATCCTTAATCATCAGACCATCACATATAGAATAAAACATAATTGTCGGGAACTATTAAAGAGATAGACTTTAACATATTATTTTTAATTCAAATTTATTTTAATCTATATTTTTAGAGTAATATATTTTTTACTCTTGAACTTAACAATTTAGTTTACTTTAATACATGTACTTGACAAATATAAAAGTTTAATGATAAGACATTCTATATGATTTTTCACGTTATCACTAGAAAATTAAAAATTTTATAATTTATGATAAAAAAATTAATTTTTTTTTTAATTTTAATAATTTTTTACTTAAATAATCAATTAAACCCTTGTAAAATAAAAAAAAATCAATTAAGTCATAAAAGCTCTAAAAGCTATCAACATCTCAAAAACAAAAGCAAATAAAAAAACAAAAAACAAAAAAAGGTTTTCCCCCAAACTTAATACCAAAAAGTCATGGGCTGGATATTCATTTTTATTGGTATTGGCATGTGTCGATAATAACGTATTTCGTGTGTATTTTAGATTTATCATTATTTTAAAAGAAATATTTGATATATATATATAATTTACAGATATTAAATATTGAAATAAATGTAAAATATTAATTAATTATATTCAATATTCTTCAATAAATTTCACCAATGCAATCAATTATTAAACAAGTTCAACATAAACAAACCAATAAAAAATTAAATAATAACATCATCCCAACTAAGCATGTAACGATCCATTATTCAAAATTCAAAACAAATAATAAAATTTTAAATTTAAACTCAATTTTAAAAATATATTCTAAAACTCATTTAAGCAAGCTTATTAATTACACTGGATCGGTATACAAGACTATTAATTGTAATTTATTAGATATAAACAAGTCTATTAATTTACTAGTACAAATAAAATAAGTAAATTTATTAATTATAATTTTTTAAATAAAAATAATTTTAATTAAAATATTATTTTAATAAAACACTTAGACTTCACATGTAAAACTCTTCAATAAGTGGAATTAAAGATATTAATTCAATAAATTATTAAGTTTTCTAATTAAATATTTTGCTATGAACTTGTAATATCACAATATTATAAATTGATTGCTTGAATTTAATAACTCATGATAAATTAATTAATTTTATTTGATAATTCATATTGATTAATTATTTCTTAGATTGATGAATTTCATAATTAATTATGTAAAAGATGTGAAATAAAATATGCATAAAAGTAATAATGTATGTGTTACACTATACATCGATAATGGCAGTAGGAATATAAAGATAAGTAAGAACACATAGATTTTACATGGAAAACCCTTATCGAGAAAAACCGGAGGCAAATGAAAAAAAATTCACTAATGTTGAAAAACGACAATACAAGAGGATTTCGTCTACACACATTTTAAGGGTTAAACAACCCTGTTATAATTACTGTCAAATAGAAGAAGTATAGTCTTATACAAAGTCAACTTGTGCGGTCCTTTGCCCCTACAGATCTCCCATTTTACCTCTCTATTTTATTTTTTTAACAAGTTAGTTGCAACTCGAACTTTTCAGGTGGAATCAAACGAGATTCGGGTCACACAACTCTAACAATTTCCACCTTGGCACAAAATTTTGGAGCTGGTGGACATCGGGCTGTGTGACTGGTGCACGTCGGATGGTTCATGAAGGTGACTGGTGGCACAGGCGGAGAGCAGTAGAGAGATTTTGAGAAATTTCAAATTATGAATTTTGAGGGCAGGTGAGTAAATAGTGATTTTTAGTTTAAGTTTTAAGATTTTTATTTTTATTTATTAAATTATTTGTTTTAAGATTAAATTGGATACTTGGGTCTATATATATATTGAGTTTATATTGGATTGGGTCTGGATTGTAACATCCCTACACCCGGTTCACACATATAAACCCGGTATAAGAGTATTACATACAATGTCAGAGAATTAAAAACGAGTATAATAAAATTTTTCTTTCAATTCATGTAAATTTTCAAAGCAATATTGATAACCTATTCATTAGGGACACTTAAGTATACCATTTGTACATGTCATTTTTCTTCAAAGTCAATTACCTAAACTTGAGCTTCAAAAGTGATGTGATGTGATGAGAGGTCCCTTGCTCGACTCTAGCTTTCCGTAGCTTTTATACCTACGCGTTAAAATAAACGCGTTAAGCCGGTGAAGGCTTAGTAAGCACTACAAGCATAATAGATGATTATTTATTTATTGCTTAATTTTATCAAACATTTAATTACTCATGCGTATAAAATTTCTAACCTTTCTTGCATATAACACTTAACTTACCATAATTTCACCATAACACACATTCATCCTCATATTCCAACTTACCTCAACGGTAGATTTTACATTTTTATCCCTTTTTCACAATTTAGTCATTTCACTTAATTATCAACATATAATTACACTACACATATAGTACTTCTCTTTCATGTATTTATCATTTCTTTACCTCAATGTAATAATTTGTACATTCTTTCACTTTTCACAATTTAGTCATCATAGCTTTCTTAACCATAGCTCACTTAGCTTATTTATCCACTTGGCCCATAGTAGACTTTTATAGAACCCATCAGATAAACGGAACAGAAAGTACCGAAGTACTTAACAGTAAGCACACAAGTGCTGCGGAAACAGTAAGCACACACAATGTAATCCAGTAAGCACACAAAGTGCAATCAGTAGACGCACATAGCGCAAATCAATAGGCACACAAGGTGTGAAACAGTAAGCACACGAAGTGCGAAACAGTAAGCACACATAGTGCTGAATTTTCCTTAATGACATGCCACTATTATCACAATGGTTCTAACTTGTCTACATGGGCATAATCTCTAATATTCATCATTTCTTATAATTTCATATATCACATTTACATTTCTCTTCACATATATATAATCATGTATTTCTCACCTTTATTTTTTCAAAAGCTTCCACAACATCACCATTTAGTCATATAATCAATATTTATATTTAAACACATAATATCTCACACATATATTTTTCTCATATATTCATCATCATATACCTCTTACTTTTATTTTCACATTAATTTTCAAAACGTCCACTTGCGTCACAGTCACTAAATTATTTAAATCTCGAGCTACAGAATTCAAAATTATAATCCGCTTGATTTTTCTGAAACTAGACTCAATCATATTTTTACCATAAAATTTTCAGAATTTTTACTTTAGCCAATTTGTACAGTAAATTCTTTCAATTTACCCCTTCGCTGCTGCCTGACAGTTTTGACCTTTCTTCACTAAAAATTATCTATCTTTTTGTACAGAGATCAAATGATGTCCCTGTCTATTTCCTTTGAAAATAGACTCATTAAGGATTAATCTAGATAAATTTCAGTCTCTAATAATTTTTCTAAATTTTTCTATAATTTTCCAAAGTCAGAACAGGGGAACTCGAATCTATTCTGACCTTATTACACTAAAACTAGTATATATCGAAATATGCAGTTCCTTTTCTTTCACTATGTCTTCCATATAAAACTACACTCAATAAGCTTTAATTACATATATAATTCGACCCTTAACTCATTATATACAATTTTTGGTGAATTTTCAAAGTTAGTCCCCTGTTACTATCCAAACTGTTTTGAAATTTTTCCCTTCTCATATTTCCTTTGCACTAAATTTCATTTAATCACACCTAATCATCATATTTATAACTAAACATATCATTTTACTCATTTTTATCACAATTAATCTTATATTTTAAAGAGAAAAAATTTTCAATTTAAAATCTTGTAGTACTTACTACTCTAGTAGAAAGCTTCCTTTCCCTCTTTGATCTTCTCTTTTCCTTTCTCTTCAATTGAGTCATTCTCCTTCTTTTCTTTCTCTTAATCACTTGTATTCAACACTAATTCCCATTTTCTTTCTCCTCCAAGACAAGTATGGATGCATTTCTTTTAACAATTGGATAGCTACTACACTTCTCTATCAATTTTATTCACTAATCTTGAAGAAATTTGGAAGAAACTAACTTAATTGGTTTGTATTTGGTGAAAAAGAACTAATTTGTAAGAAAAGCAAAAGTTGAAATGGGGGAAAAATGGTGGCCAACGTGAAGCACCATGGCTGATGGCTTTTATAGCCTTTTCATCATTTCTTTTCTTCATTTCTCTAGACTTTTCATCATGGACATCTGTTTGCAGAATAGGAATATGTAAGATTAACATCACATAATCTAATGTACTAAACCATGCTAGCATGCACCAGGGATTTAAATTATGGCAGTGTTGTATATAATGATGTTATTATTGGTAATGCAAAATAATACTTTTAGAATATTTTAGTTGCGAAAAATTCTTTGATTGTTGCAAAAAAAAAATATTTTCAAAATATTTCAGTTGAGAAAAATCTTGTCATTTTCAAAATATTTAGTGTCATTCTACTTATTTTACACAGAACACAACAAGAGGAAAAAAAACTTCTCTATGTTTTGGTTCTGCGAAATTACACAGAGAAAAACCCTATTTGCGAGATTGGATTTTAAGCGGGACCGGTTGTGATCCCTCCAATCTGTCTTAAGAATTGTTTCTATTGTGATTTCCCGAGAAAAGTAATGTCAACTGTGTTCCACTTTCTTTATTCGGATATACAAATATTGAACTACTGTGTTAATCTTAGGGGTAATGTCCACTACACATTACGTCGATCAAAGCGAATTTAATTCTAAGGTAATGATTCTTTCACGACACAATTATTGTTATTTTATTTACACTCAACTTGATTTCCTGTCAGCGTTAATGATTTTATTTGATAGTAGTATATTTCCAACCATTGTCACATTTAATTGTGATCAATATTAACAATGAATATCAATGTAAAAAGAGTTAGAAACTACAAAATATTGACTGTAACACAATGCTTGTGGTCTTAAATGGTTAGGAAGTTTGCTTACAATTTTGAGTTTTGCAATGCCTTCCATATGTGGATTTTGGTTACGAAATATGCCAATCACCTCCCTTCTCGCTTTATCTTGCCAATCTCCATAGATTGCTAAAAGTAAGACTGTCGAGGCAAGCAAGGCATTAATAGTATCTTGTCCTGCAAAATAGAATGTTTTGCATTCATCTACCAAATCTTCTATTGAAAGTGTTGAATCCCAATTTTGACCGAGTCTAATCAAAATAAAAAAACCACAAAAATAATAAATACCTTTTTATTTAACAAAAAAAAAAAACCCAAATAAATTTTAAATTAAATTTCAATTTAATTTAAAATATCCATTTTACATCAAAAATCCAAAATTACAAACCCAAAT
The DNA here is from genome assembly GCA_039519145.1 of Kokia cookei. NCBI lineage: Eukaryota > Viridiplantae > Streptophyta > Magnoliopsida > Malvales > Malvaceae > Kokia > Kokia cookei. Next base: position 2,754,098 of record CM076901.1, on the reverse strand, counting down.
TTTAAACTACCCAAACCCATTACCCAATTACACCCTAACCCAAAATCAACACAAGCTTAAATGGCTCAAATCCTAAACTAGAGAAGGAAACCCTAATTTGCTAGGGTTTCCAACAGCCACCACTCACCCACTTGTCGACTTGAATGTTCCACCACCAGCACGTCACCGACTTGCCTCTGCCACCACCATGTGATCACCTGCAAAAATAAAGAGAAAAGACAAAAGCAAGAACAAAAAAATGCATGTATCCATTCAACTATAAAAGCCATGTAAAAATTGTAAAAGAGGTCTTCTTCCGCCTTTAATTTTTAGGAAGAACAAATCAATAAAATACCAAAGAGAAAATTTCAAGGTATCCCTTTGTTTTACATACATTCGCATATATATATATATATATATACATATTTTTCCCTTTTTATTTTTCATTTTTTTCACTTCGAAAAGTAAAGAAAAATAAATAAAAAGAAGAAATAGAGTTGGGGTTTCGTACCTTATGTCCACACTGTCGATCATCGGAGCCACGAACGGAGCCCCTTCAAACTCACCCATATTCGAAAGGGGGTGCTCCGATGTGGGTAAATCTGTAAAGAAAAAGATAAAACAAAATCATTAAAAAAATAAAAAAAACAAATTCGAAAATAAAAAATAAAATTTAAATAAAAATCACTTTTTTCTCACCTTTCTTAGAAAATATGACTAGATTATCTATATTTTACACAAAAAAAAGGAAAGATTTTTATACCTTGGGAAGTCGTGCACGACGACGATGATTGGCGGTGATCGGCGACGACGAGAGTGGTCGGTCGGAAGTCACCCAAAAAAAAAAAGAGATAAAAGAGAAAGTTGAGAGAGTTTTTGTGATTTTTGAAGAAGAGAGTGTGAAAATGAAAAAAAAAAAGAATAAGGGTGGGTTATATAGGGAGCCAAAACTTCGTCGTTTTGGCTTAGGCATCCAAGCCCTAAAATGACGTCGTTTTGGCATAAGGTTTAGGAATCAAATTAAAAAAAAAGGGTTATTTACCCATTCGATCATTTCGTATTTTTATTTTTACAAATAGGTCCCAATGTTTTTTTAATTTATTTTTAAATTTGCCCAATAATTTTAATTATTTTTCAATTTAGTTCCCTGACTCTCTGGAATCCTAAGAAGTTGCCACGTGTTCTTTTTGAGGCTATTTCTACAATTGGCCCTTTTCATTTTTATTTGTTTCAATTTCATCATTAAATTAATTTTTATTTTATTTTAAATTTGCCCAATAATTTTAAATTATTTTCAATTTGGTTCTATCACTTCTAGAAGCTTGAGAAGCTACCACGTGTCACTCTTTTTTGGGTTTATTGCTCAAGAGGCCCCTGAACTTCCTAAAAATTACATTTTGACCCTCGAACGTTCTAAAAATTATATTTTGACCCTAAACTCTCCGAAACTTCTTTTTTTGACCCCTTTTTTTTCTTCGATTTTCATACATAAAATTTAATTATTATTCTTCATTTTTTAATTAATCTTATTTTTCGATTTTGATATGCGTTTTTATCATATTTCATATTTTATCTTATGTTTAGTTTTTTCCTTCACTTATCTGCTTAATTGTTCTATTTAATTTTGCCTATAAATTACCTATTCGTATTTAATTTACGCATTCATTTTTAAAATTGCTTTTTTTTTTATTTTCGTTAAATTTTTTTTACGAATATTTCAAAATCGAGGCAATACTCCTTTATTTCGGATTTCGAAAAATTGTGTCTTAACTTACTAGGCGCGATTTTTTCTTCAAACCGAAATAATCGAGTACCCTTTTTTCAAAAGTTTGAAGTTGGCAGCATAAGAATGCTCGTATTTTCGAATCCCGAAATGTTATGTCCTAACTCACTGGAAGTGACTTTCTCGATTATTTCAAAATTTCAAGACTTCCACTTTAAATTTGATTTCCTCTCAAACGTGCACATCGGATAAACCATTCATTCCAGGATCGTATTTTGAATTTTACTCGAGTTTTTAAACTTCTAACAAATCAAGACTCGAAAATAATTGATGTGGTACCAATTTTGAGTGTGTGAGGGTGCTAATCCTTTCTCACACGTAATCGACTCTCGGACCTGTTTTCTATACGAAGACCAAAATATTTTTCAAAGCGGATTTTAAACGTTTTGTGGTGATCCAATCACACCGAATAAAATATTGGTGGCGACTCCATATTTTGATTTTAAAATATTTTTCGAGACCTGTTTGTTTTTCCAAAAATAAACGTTTCGACAGAAAGCTTGTTATTTTCATCCGAATCATGATAGGCATTTACAAGTAATCCTAGAAAATCATTGCCAAAGCTTTCAGCTTCTCCATTCACAACTTTGTCTTCTCTTTTCTTAACAATCTTCATCACACAATCTTGTATTTCTTTTGCAAGTTCTTCAGAGTCTAGCATATCGGCAGGTTTCCATAACTTGCTATAGGAGCGAACTAATGTTAGCCATATATAAGGAGAAAACTAAATCCATGGGGGTTGAAAACACAATTAAGGAAAAACTTGGGATTCATTAAGCTTACAGGGAACATACTTGATCAAAGGAATTCTATCACTATAAAGATTTCGACTCATAATTATTGACAGCTTGTTCAACATGGCAAAAACCTTCTCTCCGTCCAAGTAACTGCTACCAAAAGCTGTTCTTGATATCACTTCTGAAGTCAATAATCTAAATTCATGGAACACTTCAATCTCTTTGCCTTCTTGGCTTTTCCATTTCTCTAGCATTGTTTCAACGCTAGCAATTACAGCTGGTGTCATGTTCTGCCAAAACAATATAAAATTCTTCAACACTAGTTTACAACTAATCACATGTTTCGAGGGTTTACCTTTAAGCTTTCCCCATGAAAACGTAATTCGCCAGCTTCCTCTGCTTCGCCCATTTTTCACCCTCAACTGTCACAAGCCCGTTCCCTAGTAGCTTGCTAAGGTAAATGGTAGGCTTCCTTTTCGGGAAAGCTTTTTCACTATTTTTTTTAGGATCTCTTTGACTAGTTCAGGTTCTGAAATCACAAGTTCAGCTCGAACACCCTTCCAATAAAGATAATTTCTCCCTAATCAAACAAAAAGCAAAAAACAAACTATACTTAAAAGTCACTAAATTATCAGTAAATTTACGTTTTAGTTATTATACTTCACAAAGTTAAAAAATAGTCATTGAACTATTCAAGTTTTCGTTTAAGTTACTAAACTGTCTGAAAATTTTTATTTAAGATATTGTGTTGTTAAGTTTTTTTAATAGAAATTCAGCTAATGAACTCCAAGTAATGATTTAACAATTGGTACAATGGATCAATATTCATTGTCGAGTAGAAGAGTCAATTTGACTGTCAGTGCCGAAGAATGGTTTGTCCAATGACCTCGCCATGTCTGTTACCCTCCAATTGTCAAGACTAGTCATCTCCTCAATTGGAATTGCAGATGATATAATATCTTTCTAAGTATATGAATCAAATGGTCACTTTGATTCTTTTATGGAAAGTAAGTTGTCTTTCTCGTAATGTAAACGTTCTTATAGTGACACGTATCATTAATTCGAATTTAGGCAATCGATAAACTAATATTATTACACAAAAGTTTTAACCCACATTGTTAGTATCTATATTCACTAATTCAGTATTAAATTATCAAAAGCTCTTATTTTGACAAAGCAACAAATATCTATTTGAAGATATTTTTATCCTTTAATATAAAATTAAAAAAAATACATGTTTATAATAGTATTTATACAACATAAAATATACACTCCCAACTTTTATCATTTCAACCAAAGCAAAAATTAATTTTCGTGGCATCTATTTTTAATAAATAGATTATATAATTGTTTCACAAATATTATTGGTGTGACATAATTTAATTTTTTAATATTTTTAATTGATTCAAATAGTTAATATCGTTAATTTTTTTATCAATTTTAAATTATTGCTAAAATATTTTGGGTATAGTTATTTAGGACAAAGATGACACTCACTTAGATAATCTTACTTTAGAGAAATTTCAAGTTAAACTATAACAAAATACAGTAAAAAGAAGACCCCAATAAGTAGAAAACATTCTAACCCAAGCCATCAAACTTATCCCTTAAATCCAACCTAACCCAACCCAACCCAACATTCTCTATACTTATCGGAATCATTTGCACAAACATCAAAACTCAAAACAAGTTGAAGATGAAATATGAATTTATTGGGCTGCAGCTATGAATATTAAGCATCATTACGCAGTGACTCGAGTATTACTTGAATTCCCTGTTGTGGTTGAACGGTGATATAAGGTATTGGTGAGTGGACATAGGTTGGGGAGAGGGAAATGGTGTAGCGTTGTAGAATCATGGAGAGCACAATCTTCGTTTCCATGGTTGCAAAGTTCATACCAACACAATTCCGAGGTCCTAGTCCAAAGGGACAAAATGCACCTGCATTATAACTGGTAGCTTTGGCAATCCCTTCTGCAAATCTATCTGGTTAAAAAGATGTACATCTTCTCCCCACAGGTGAGGGTCATGGTGAAGTGCAATATTTTGAACCAGAATATCTATGCTAGCAGGCAAGACTAGATTTCCCAACTGCACTTCTCTTGCAGCTCCTCTCGGTAGGCCATTTGGTGGACCATACAATCTTAGAGTTTCGTAAATAATCATGGTCATCTGTTTGCAGAATATGAATGTGTCAGATTACATTCAAGAATTTAAATAACTGCAACACGATATTATATTGAAAGAGTTTGACAGTTTACTTACAGTTTTGAGTTTAGACATGCCTTCAGAATTCGGAATTTGGTTACCAAATATATCAATCACTTCTCTTCTTGCTTTCTCTTGCCAATCTCCATGAATTGCTAAAAGGAAGACTATCCATGCAAGTAAGGAATTAACAGTATCTTGTCCAGCAAAGTAGAATGTTTTGCACTCATCCACCAAGTCTTCCATTGAAAGCCTGTTATTTTCATCCGAATCATGATAGGCATTTACAAGTAATCCTAGAAAATCATTGCCGAAGCTATCGGCTTCTCCATTCACAATTTTGTCTTCTCTTTTCTTAACAATCTTCATCACACAATCTTGTATTCCTTTGGAAAGTTCTTCAGACTCTAGCACATCACCAGATTTCCATAACTTGCTGTAAAAGTAAACTAAGGACTATGTGACAAAACCGGGGGATGAATTAGGCTTTTAGAGGGAACATACTTGATCAAAGGAATTCGAGTTCCGAAACGATTTCGGCTCCTAATTATTGACAACTTGTTCAACATGTCAAAAATCTTCTCCCCTTCCAAGTAACTGCTACCGAAAGCTGTTCTGGATATCACTTCCGAAGTCAATAATCTAAATTCATGATACACTTCCATCTCTTTGCCTACATAGCCTTTCCACTTTTCTAGCATTGTTTCAACACCAGCAATTACAGCTGGTGTCATGTTCTGCACAATCAATCCTCCAACATAAGAAAGATTTAGATAACTAATACACATGTTTGGAGTGTTTTACCTTTAAGCTTTCCCCATGAAAAACATAATTCGCCAACTTCCGTTGCTTCACCCATTTTTCACCCAAAGCTGTTACTAGTCCGTTCCCAAATATCCCAGTGAGAAAAACAGTAGGCTTTCTTTTCGGAAAAGTTGTCACACTATGTTTGAGGACCTCGTTGACAAGTTCAGGCTCTGTAATCACTAGTTCAGGTCGATTACCGTCCCAAGAAAGATAATTCCTCCCTATACAAACAAAAAACCAAAAAGGTTCAATCTTTACTTAGAACTAGAAGATCGAAACCATAGTGAAAACAACATGCATGGAATCTTACCATATTTGTTGACACATGAGTAAATATGTGGCTGCACTCTGGGAAATATATCATGCCTCAAGGCCATAGGTTTGCTTAATGCTTCCTTTGTCATTTTGGTAGCTTCTTTGTTGTTTCCATGGATGAAGCTGTAGGGGGGTCCTTTGATTCCCTGTGAATTCATCATATGCTGTAGACGGGAGGTCTCCACAAGTAATCATAAAGGAACCTTATTAAAGCTACGATCAAGAAAGAACATGGGACAAGAATTGCAAGCTTCAGCAAGGCACTCATTTTTATCTTCTCTCAACAATGCATTGAAATGCTCCTTCTGCTTTTCCATTTATAGTGAGTTTAGGTTGACGATTACTGCATAGTCAAAGAGATATTTAGAATTATTTTATTTATTGCCTGTGAATTTGTAGGGTCTTGACAATTATTTTTTCGTTTTTATCATTTTAAAATTAAATGATAAGATTTCAGATTCCAACAACTACGGACCATTCTGTTTATAACTGTTTATCTTAGTGGCTTCCTGACAGGTGGGTACATATGGGTGCTTTTTCACGTTATAGAAAATGTTAAATTTCAGTTTGGTCCTTCTATTATGTTTAAAATTAAAATTAAATCTTTATAGTTTAAATTCTAACATGATTCGATCTTTATAATTTTATAATGTTATTAGTTAGGCCGAATAGTTAATTTCTTTACCTTACCAATAAACATGTTATATGGTTATATATAATTTGAATGTCTTAAGGGTCTTAGAAACCGAATCATTACTTTTCAATTTCTTTTGAGTTTGCCTTACTTTTTTTTACACTATAATAAAATAGTCAAATTTCAACTTTTAGTCCACATGCTATGTTAAAACTTTTTTTTTGAATATATTGGTATGATTATATAGTAGTATCTGTTTTTATTTTCTTAATTATTTGACAACGCACACACACACCTTGTACACACAGGTGCTCGAACTTGAGATTTAATCTATGTGTTTTTATTTTTATCATAATTTGGTTCATCTACATTCACGGTATTAATAATTAGTCTAAATAATTAATGTTGTTAACTATTTGAATCAAAATGCTAATGTCATTTTTTTCTTAGCAAGATTATTTCAACCCAAAAAATTATTTTATCATAAATTCAAATGGGTGTTTTCAAGAAGAAGAAGAAAAAAAAAAAAAAAAAAAATCTAATTAGCATTTTCAACGTTATTTTTATTATTACATGATAATCAAAGAATATATTTTAGTTTCAAAATGTTACATCAGTGAATTTAATAGAAATTTTTTAATTAGTAGTAATGAATTAGTCTGAATTTTTAAATTTGAAAAGCAAATAATTAAATTACTAAAAGTAAGAGTACGAAGACTAAATTCTAAATATATTAAGTGATAGTGATTTAGACTATATTTTAACCTTAATAAATCTAACACGAGTAAATAATCGACCTAACGTGGAGTGGGTGTAGTGAGAACAGAAGTGGATGGTAATGAGGGTCTAGGCAATCTTCTGCCTCCCAAAATTTTTGAAAGTTCCTTTTAAACCTTTAAATTTTTTAAAATTTTAATTAGCCCCCAAAGAGAATTTCTCATTAAACTTTTCAAAATTTTAATTAGATCCTCTAAAATTTTTATCAATCTCATTAAGCCTTTAAAATTTTGAAAGTTTTAACCTACAAAAATTTTTAAACATTCTCCTTAAATTCTCTAATGTTTGAAAATTTTAATTAAATGTCAAAATTGGAATTTCTCATTAAACCTTTCAAAATTTTAATTAGATCCTTCTAAATTTTTTTTTAATCTCATTAAGCCTTTAAAATTTTGAAAGTTTAACCAACAAAATTTTTTAAACATTCTCCTTAAATTCTCTAATGTTTGAAAATTTTAATTAAATGTCAAAATTAGAATTTCTCATTAAACCTTTCAAAATTTTAATCAGATCCTTCTAAAATTTTTTTTAATCTCATTGAGCCTTTAAAATTTTTGAAAGTTTTAATTAGACTTACAAAATTTTTTAAACATTCTCATTAAATTCTCTAATGTTTGAAAATTTTAATTAAATGTCAAAATTCGCCATTGACTAGTTTCCTATTTCCTTTTCAACCTTTGGAAGCAACAGCGATTTTAGGGGTAGACAGGGGCTTTGGCCCCTGAAAATAAACCTCATGCAATTTAGTCCTTTTATGAATAATGGAAATTTAAATTAAAATATGGTAAAATTACAAAAAAAAAAATGTTTAATCCCATAAGATATGAAGAAATTAGTACAAAACTGGAGACTTTTTAGAAAATAAAATTTGAATCTATCTAAAGCAATGGCATCCTATTCGATTAAAAAGTTAAAACCTCGATTTTTCCTTTAAAAAATATAAAATAAAAACAATATCTTTTTTAAAATAGTATAACTTCAGGATTATTTACCAACATAAATTAAAAGAAGAAGAGATTATTTACCAACATAACATGGTGAGCGTAGTGTCACACTTCCAAATGTAGTTTTAATTCGAATCGTATAAATTATTTTATTTTTAGGAATTTATTCTTTTTTTATAATTAAAAAATTATGTGAACTTTGAGGCTGTAATTGGTAGCTTTGGCAATCCCTTCTGCGAATCTGTCTGGTTTAAAGAGATGCACATCTTCTCCCCACAGTTGAGGGTCATGGTGAAGTGCAACATTTGCAATTAGAAGATCTATATTAGCAGGGAGGACTAGCTTTTCCATTTGAACTTCTCTTCCAACTCCTCTCATCATTCCATTTGATGGACCATACAATCTTAGAGTTTCACTCATGATCATGGGCATCTGTTTGCAGAATAGGAATGTGTAAGATTAACATTACATAATCTAATGTACTAAACTAATGCTAGCATGCACCAGGGATTTAAATTATGGCAGTGTTGTATATAATGGATGTTATCACAATTAATTGTGGTAAATATTAGCAAAGAATATCACTGTAGAAAGAGTTGAAACTACAAAATATTGACTGTAACACAATGCTTGTGTTGAGAATTGGTCAACCATGCTGTTGTGGTATTTTTGGTTGAAGTGCATGTAGCTTGTAAACATGCTGTAGCACATATGCTTGTTATTCAGTTACTTTGTTGAAAATGAACTAAGTTGATATTGTTTTGATGTTTTTAGGTGTTGATTGACATAACCAAAGTTTTACTTGTTTCAAAGTATGATTAGTGGTAGTAGGTAGTATTTGGTGATGTATTTGGCTATAAATGTATTATTTTTCTGATTGAAAAAATGAGCAAAATGAGCTATCAGCCATAAGCTCCCCTGTTATACATTTGTGAGGAAGTAAAAATATTTCTTGCATCTTGCAACCTTGTTCTGCATTATGTTTTTTTTTTTTTTTGCTCCTCCAAAACGCCAACTATTGGTATCGGAGCTTTTATGATTTTTGAAGTGTTATTTTCTTGATATCACTTATGGCTCAACAAATGGTATGGTTTTGTATTAATTTTTGCTTCTGCTGCTTGTTAAAAAGAAAGAAGCTGCCAAAGCATGTCATTTAAGACTGCTTGTAGAGAAGACAACAACAGCTCAACCATGTGAGACTCCCAAACAAGCTTGGGATAAGTTGAAGGAGGAGTTTCAAGGAAAGTATGTGAGCTGTCCGAAGTGCAAGTGGCAAGCTTGAAAGCAAAATGTGCGAGCTCAGCAAGTGGTGCAAGCCCTATAAAGTTGCGAGCCTCTCGAATTGCAAGCCGAAGTAGCGGACAGTCTATATGCAAGATCGAGTGGGTGCAAGCCAAAATGACAGACTAAAGGCAAACAAACTACACTCATGAACTGTTTATGCAAGAAAAAACATGATTGTAATGAACAAGGGAACAAGGAAAGATATGTTTGAAGGTAAGCTGCAAACCAAGGCTGTGAAGGAGGAGAATACTCCATTTGAAAAACAAAATTTTGGCACAAGATTAGTATGTTCAAGTGTGTGAGTCAAATTTGGTTGAAAATGAAGCCAAGGCTGCAAATGAAGTGCTTCAGCAGGGTCAGCTTGAAACAAAGCATCTTGTGGTAGCCGAGCTTAAAAATTGTTGAATGATTTGTATTCGCAGCATGGAGTCTAAGGAGAAGTGTTGAAAATTGGGCAACCATGGTGCTGTGATATTTTTGGTTGAACTGCATGTAGCTTGTAAACATGCAGTAGCACATATACTTGCTGTAACAACAAGGTTGTTATTTAGTTACTTTGTTATGTTACTTTGTTGAATATGAACTAAGTTGGTATTGTTTTGATGTATTTAGGTACTGATTGACATAATCAGCTTGTGTGCAAGTTTAGTTTTACTTGTTTCAAAGTATGATTAGTGGTAGTAGGTAGTATTTGGTGATGCACTTGGTTATATATATAAAAAAATGAGCAAAATGATCCATCAGCCATAAGCTTCCCTTGCTGCACATTTGTGAGCAAGTAAAAATATTTTTTGCATCTTTCTACCTTGTTCTGTATTCTGTTTTTTTCTTTTTTGCTCCTCCAAAACGCCAACAACTTGTGGTCTTAAATGGTTAGAAAGTTTTCTTACAGTTTTGAGTTTTGCAATGCCTTCCATATGTGGATTTTGGTTACCAAATATGCCAACCACCTCCCTTCTTGCTTTATCTTGCCGATCTCCATGGATTGCAAAAAGCAAGACTGTCCAGGCAAGCAGGGAATTAACAGTATCTTGTCCTGCAAAATAGAATGCTTTGGATAATTGCATCCATCTACCAAAACTTCCATTGAAAGCTTGTTATTTTTATCCGAATCATGATAAGCATTTACAAGTAATCCTAGAAAATCATTGCCAAAGCCATCAGCTTCTCCATTCACAACTTTGTCTTCTCTTTTCTTAACAATCTTCATCACACAATCTTGTACTTCTTTTGCAAGTTCTTCAGACTCTAGCACATCGGCAGGTTTCCATAACTTGCTATAAGAGCGAACTAATGTTAGCCATATATAAGGAGAAAACTAAATCCATGGGGTTTGAAAACACAATTAAGGAAAAACTTGGGATTCATTAAGCTTAGAGGGATCATTCTTGATCAAAGGAATTCTAGTACTATAAAGATTTCGACTCATAATTATTGACAGCTTGTTCAGCATGGCAAAAACCTTCTCTCCGTCCAAGTAACTGCTACCAGAAGCTGTTCTTGGTATCACTTCTGAAGTCAATAATCTAAATTCATGGAACACTTCAATCTCTTTGCCTTCTTGGCTTTTCCATATCTCCAGCATTGTTTCAACGCTAGCAATTACAGCTGGTGTCATGTTCTGCCAAAACAATTCTCCAACAATATAAAATTCTGTAGCATTAGTTTACAACTAATCACATGTTTCGAGGGGTTTACCTTTAAGCTTTCCCCATGAAAAACGCCAGCTTCCTCTGCTTCTCCCGTTTTTCACCCTCAATAGTCACAACCCGTTCCCTAGTAGCTTACTAAGATAAATGGTAGGCTTCCTTTTCGGGAAAGTATTTTCACTATTTTTTGGGATGTCTTTGACTAGTGCAGGTTCTGAAATCACAAGTTCAGCTCGAACACCGATCCAATAAAGATAATTTCTCCCTAATCAAACAAAAAGCAAAGAAAGGGTCCATCTTTTCTTTGAACTAGAAGACTGAAACCATAGTGAAAAACATGCATGGATCTTACCATATTTGTTGATCCAGGAGTACATATGTGGCTGCACTGTGGGAAATATATCATGCGTCAAGGCCATAGGTTTGCTTGATGCTACCCGTCTTCATTTGGGCGATTTCTTTGTTGTTGCCATGGATGAATCTATAAGGAGGTCCTTTGATCCCCTGTGAATTCAGCATATGCTGTATACGGAGAGGGATCCATAGGTAACTCTATTAAAGCTATGAAGAAGAAACAACATGGGACAAGAGTTAGAAGCTCCATCAAGGCACTCATTTTTGTTCTCTAAAGTTTAACCATTTTCCATTCATAGTAGCATCATTAGGAATCCACGTTCCCTTTCGGGTCGTTGGTTCAAAGTAGGTTGGAGGTATATTAATGTTATAAAGCCAAAACACCACACTCTATTAATCCAAAACTTTCCTATGGAAATGTACCATACTTGTCAAATAGTTTTACTGTTCACCTTACAAGCGTCGGCATCAGCTGAATTAGGAGGCTATAAGTGTTGAGTGATTTTGGCATTTGCGCTTTCCTTAATTTATGTACTGATTACATATCTGATATCCCTGCTTATTGGGAATGAATAAAATAATGTACCATCATTTCTCTCTAAACCTCCATTATCACCGCTATTTTTTTTTTGGTCTAATTCACCTAAATTTAATCATCGCTTAATATAACGTTTATATTTGAACTTTACGTTTTTTTCCTAATTTGTTTTTTTTAATTTGATACTCAAATTTTTTGGGGTCCAATTTAGTATCTAAACTTGACTCTTTTTCTTAATTTAGTATCTAATTTTTTTTAATATTAATTCGTTAAGAATAACTTAATACCTATTTTTAACATGAATTTTTTTTAAAAAATTTGATAGATTAGAGGTATTGACATTTCTAAAATGTTGGAAATTGAATAAAATCTAAAAAATTACAAACAGTTGAGATAGAAATTTGAGAGATTAAGATAAAAAGTAAGAATAAAAGAGTTGAGAGAACTAAAAATTGAGATAAGGATAAAATAGATGACTAAGTTGAATGAAAAAAAAAAAAAAACTTAAGAGGCTAGATATAGAGAGAAAAAAATCAGACCGTTGGAAGCATATAACTGTTGGGATTTTTTAAGTAATCGGTTATCCCAACAGCTAAAAAATCAACTACCATGATCTCAACGAAAACGCATCATGCGGGAAGTGTTTTTTTTTTTTTTAATATACTATTGTGATTACATGACAGTATCTGTTCATATTTTTTAACCCTTTGACAACGCATACACACCTTGCACACATAGACACTCGAACCCGAGACTCTTAGGATGAACGTCATCCCTTTTTCCACTAGAGTCATTTATTATGCTCATGCGGGAAGTGTTTTTACATCCCCACCAATCTTAAAATCTGTTTATTTAAAAAAAAAAAAAAATTCCAACAGGATGTATTTTGTATCAAAATTGATCTATTTCTTTAAATTTAACAAAACTTAAATCCATAATTATTTTAAAAAATCAGTATTTTTCCGTAATAAAGCAACATATCTTTCTATTAAAGAAATGAAGGAAAATATTATGTTTGACACGTGCTTCCAAAAATGAGTTGGCAGATTGCCTACTTCGGCTGAAAATAATATTTTACACATAATATATCAATTAAAACTATATTAAGAAAACTCGAATTTTTATTTTGAATATTTTAATAAAACTTTGATTGGGGGCCATCCACCGTACGTCATCACAAATGCAATTAGTTAACAATGGCTAGAAAAAATATAATCACAAAACAACAATTGGAATTTCATATTAGAATTAAGTTAAAATATCATATGGGAACGTAGGTCAGCAAGTTGTCAGAAAATAGAGCACTAATTTTTTCGACAAGATGAGAACAAATTTTTGGTTATGGAAAATACAGTTTTCATTATTTTGCAGTACAGTTTTGATTTTTGTATCAAACTATCGGATAATAAAATTTGTTCAGTAAAGTTTCAAGTTAAAGCTTATATAGTTCGTCCCAAATTACATGCTTTACATGTGTAAGTTTATTTCGGAAGAATCATTTTATAACTCTTTTTCGATAAGATGAGGACAAATAATTATAATAAAAATAATTCAATCCGAAAACCGATCCGATTAATCCCCTTATATGATACTATCTTCTTCTTCTTCTTACTTCTTCACCAAAACTTCCTCCCCTCCTTCTCTTCATCCATTGATATTGTGTATCAACAAATTTCATCTTTATTTCACCTACGGTTGTTAATTATAATTGAGCAATGGCGGAACCATTAAGAGATTCAAGGGATCATGATCCCCTAAAGTCTAAGATTTTTCAATTTCCTCCTTTATATACATACTATGGTCCTCCCGGATATAAAAATAGACCCCTCCAATATTTTTATAATATTAAAAAGTTATTCTTGATAAGAACAAAGGAAAATTCTTCTTGAAGAAGTCAAATTTAAAGAACTTCTTACAGATAATGATATGTTATTTCTTCTTAATTGTTCTTTTAAAATGCGTATTCATGCTATTTTTTTTAACTTATATATATTTGGAAATATAAAGTGGAACAAAATATTCATCTAAGTTTTTGTAGTATAATTAACATACATAATATATGTTATAAGAAAAAAAATTTACATAGCAGATCTAATTTTAGTTTGACCCTCCCAAGGTTAACTTTCTAGCTTCGATTGTAATTGAGGGTATATCTGGACAAAAATCTAACAGGAAAAAAATCAACAATCCTTCAGAAAAAAAAAAAAAACCTATAATTTCATCAACAATAATATAAACATACATTCATTTTCATTTATTGCATGCTTTACCATCTTGGAAATTGGCAGATGTTTGCAGTTATTTCTACATTCATTTTCATCAAGGACCGATGTCATCTCTTAAAAGGTGGATACGTGTTGAGTAAAAATGACAGTGTTGTTGAGATCAACACTGACTCGTGCTCAGAAGTTTCAGTTACTTGAAGAGAAAACCAGTAAAAATTGGAAGAAAAATTGCAGAGAAAAGAAGTAAAAGGTTGATGAAAAAAACATTCCGAGTATTTCATTCATTCATTAAGGATATAACTTCACAAAAATGATAATAGGAACAATAGGGTATGGGACAAAATCTGCATTACATAAGCAGATTTTCTATGAAAGATTACATTGAAAATTGCCCCTAAGCCTAGATGACTCTAAGCTCAAAACAGCCTCCACATTGACTGAATTACATCAGTTTTTTAGTACATAAAATACATGAAACTAAATTCAAAATGTAGAACAAAATGCTGGCACAAATGTTGGGCTTCGTGTTGACTGAGACTGCCCTTTGCCTCTGCTCTTCTTCTCGATGCTGCATGCAATCCACATTCAACAATTCATGAGCAAACCGAGTTGAACCCCGAGCCCTTAGCTACCGTGTAGTTTAAGCATCATTATGCAGTGACTCCAGTATTACTTGAATTCCATGTTGTGGTTTAACGGTGATAATAGATACTGGCGCGTGGACATAGGCAGGGGAGAAGGAAATGGTGTAGCGTTGTAGAATCATGGAGACTGCAATCTTCGCTTCCATGATTGCAAAGTTTGTACCAACACAAGTCCGAGGTCCCAATCCGAAGGGACAAAATGCAGCTGTGTTGTAATTGGTAGCTTCGGCAATCCCTTTGGCGAATCTCTCCGGCTTAAAAAGATGCACATCATCTCCCCATAGTTGAGGGTCATGGTGAATTGCAGCATTTGCAATAAGAATATCTATATCAGCAGGCAAGACTAGCTTTCCTAACCGAACTTCCCTTCCACCTTTTCTCAACAGGCCAACTGATGGACCATACAATCTTAGAGTTTCATTAATGATCATGGTCAGCTGTTTGCAGAATAGGAATGTGTCAGATTAGATTAAAGAAATTAATGTACTAAAAGCCTTTGTGACGGCGATTCAAATGCCTGGTATACACAATGTATTGAAAGGGTTTGACAGTTTACTTACAATTTTGAGTTTAGAAATGCCTTCATAATTTGGATATTGGTTACCAAATATGTCAATCACCTCTCTTCTTGCTTTCTCTTGCCAATCTCCATGAGTTGCTAAAAGTAAGACCATCCAAGCAAGTAAGGAATTAACAGTATCTTGTCCAGCAAAGTAGAATGTTTTGCACTCATCTACCAAGTCTTCCAATGAAAATCTGTTATTTTCGTCGGGATCATGGTAAGCATTTATAAGTAATCCTAGAAAATCATGGCCAAAGCTATCAGCTTCTCCATTCACAACTTTGTCTTCTCTCGTTTTCACAATCTTCGACACACAATCCTGTATTCCTTTTGCAAGTTCTTCTGCCTCTACCATATCAGCAGGTTTCCGTAACTTGCTGTAAAAGCAAACCAAGGTTAGCTCTATATCTTTGAAAAATTGAGGGATCAGTTAAGCTTAGAGGGAACATACATGAATAAGGGAATTCTAGTATTGGAAAGATTTCGGCTCAGAACTATTGACAACTTGTTCAACATGTCAAAAATCTTCTCCCCTTCCAAGTAACTGCTACCAAAAGCAGTCCTCGAGATCACTTCGGAAGTCAATAATCTAAATTCATGGAACACTTCGATCTCTTTGCCTACTTGGCCTTTCCACTTCTTTAGCATTGTTTCAACGCTAGCAATCACTGCTGGTCTCATGTCCTGCCCAAACAATTCTCCATTAATATAAAATTCTCTTACATTAGTTTACATCTAATCCATATATTTCGAGGGGTTTACCTTTAAGCTTTCCCCATGAAAAACGTTATTCGCCAGCTTCCGCTGCTTCACCCATTTTTCACCTTCAACTGTCACAAGCCCGTCCCCTAGTAGCTTGTTAATGAAAATGGTAGGCTTCCTTTTGGGAAAAGTTTTTTCACTATTTTTCAAAACCTCTTTAATTAGTTCAGGTTCTGAAATCACAAGTTCAGGTCGAACACCGTCCCAATAAAGATAATTCCTCCCTAATCAAACCAATAAGATAATTAATAAATCAAACCAAAAATTCTGGATATGTGCATTCATTTTAAAACATTTTTTTTTTTAGATAATTACGTTTATTTACTTTAAATTAAGAGTTATTTTTTTAACTTTATGGATTTTTTATTTATTTTATTATTTTCCACATATAATTAGGAGTGAGTAAAATCCGATTTGATTTAAAAAACTCGATAAAAATCAAATTTTGAATTAAATAGTTCGAGTTCTTCGAATCAACTCGAATAAAAAATCAAAATTTTCGGCTTGACTTGAGTATGAATTACACAATTCGAGTTATTCAAAATCCAAATAAGAAAAGATAAAACTATGTCGTTTTGATAAACGTTTATCCATTAAGTTAAACCATTATATTGTTTATTAGTTAAATAATCTTATACTTCGTCTACTAATTAAATAATCGATACATGTAAACGCAACATTACGTATAAATAATAAGATTCGTTAACTCAACTCAATTTGACTTGAAATACTTTTTATCGATTCGATTCGATTCGAAAAACATGGATGAGAACGAAGAAGGATTCATCTTTTAATACAGAGCTATGGGAAACCATCAAGTTTAAGGAATCATTATGGCGGCAAAAGTCGAGAATTGCTTGGCTTAAGGAAGGGGACTCCAATTCAGCTTTTTTTTCACAAGGCAGTAAAAATTAGATCCAAAAGAAGGGCGATACAAGGATTAAATATCGGGGGAAAGTGGAGCAATGGACCGAAGGATATGAAGGAGAAGATGTTTGGTCATTTCAGTAAGTTTTTCAGCTGTCAACCTCGTTTATGGAAGATGAAATTGGACATGAATTTTAAATGTACTGAAAGAAAAGAAGCGTTATTGTTGGAAGTACCATTTTCGAAGGAGGAAATTCGAGAAGCAATTTGGGATTGTGACGATGCAAAGGCGAGTTGTTCAAAGCTTGGTGGTAATTTAGCAGGTATTGGGTTTACTGGTATGGTTGGCATGGATCTTCCATTGCCTAGTTTTTGTCTTATTTTGACTGAGCAAAAAAAGAAACCATGGTGAAAAAACATGCACAGATCTTACCATATCTGTTGATACATGAGTAAACATGTGGCTGCACTCTGGGAAATATATCATGCCTCAAGGCCATAGGTTTACTTAATGCTTCCTTTGTCAGTTGGGTAGCTTCATCGTTGTTTCCATGGATGAATTTGTAAGGAGGTCCTTTGATTCCCTGCGAATTCAGCATATGCTGTATACGGAGAGGTGTCCACAAGTAATCACGAAGGAACTTTACCAAAGCAACGAGGAAGAAAGAACATGGGACAAGAATTACAAGCTTCATCAAGCCACCCATTTTTCTGCTCTTGCTTCTGAATTACAACCTGATGTTCCTTCGGTAATTATATCAAGTTTGAAGCTATTTTGTCTTTTTACTTCTAAATTATTAATGATTCTGGCAACTATTTTGTAATTACTTTCTTCCAGCCATTGTTGACCAATTGCACTCAGTCACCTAAAATAATAAATTTTCATTAAGCACTTTATAATTTATAAAATTTTAAATTAGTAGTGATAAAATTATATTTTAATTATTTTAAAAATAATAAAAATTTAATTTAATCTTTTAAAATTTATAAAAATATAAATTATTAAAATGATGAAACTATTTTTTTACCATCGTAAATACTGTAATTATTAACATCTTTATAATTATTAAGGTTAGAGTTTTTAATTATTATCTTAATTGTGATGTTCATAGTTATAATTTTTTTTAAAAATCTAAAGTACTTAAAATATAAGGCTATAGAGTTTTAAATTTAATAATTACTTTTTATAATATAATAGCTATACAATTTTGAAATTATTGTTATTTATTTGCAGAGGAAAGTAAAACAGATAAACTCAATTTTTACAACAATTTAGTTCCATATCAAAATTTTAGTATGGAATTTAGAAGTGATTATGAGCCGAGTCGAGTCGGATTTAAGCATAATATTGACATGTTTTATATTTTTTCGAAGTTCGACCTAGCCCAAAATTTAGGTCCAAAATTTTATCAAAATCCGTCCATATTTATAAAATACTAATCCAAGCCTCTCATATTATCTTTTAACCTTTTTTAGAAATATATTTATATTATATTATTTTAATATTTAATAAATTTATACATTTTTTATTTATTGAAATTTTTTATATAGTCATCTTAACATTATTTTAATATTTATATTAGAGTAATATTATATATTTAGTATAAAATTATTTTTTATGTGTTTTAAATTACATAATATATAAAAATAATATAGTATAAAGTGTAATTGAAGATCATCTTCTAGAAGAGAAGAATGGAGATGACTAACACCAAATTGTCTTTAGAGATTTTTAAATAGAAAAATTAAGATATGGAAAGATTATATTTTTATTTTTTATTAGTATTTTATTGTTTATGTTATAAAATTAACATTTGAATCATTTTTTTTTATTTCATTATCACTCGAATATTTATATTATGAATTTGACTTCAAACTTTTCTTAATTTACATGCTTTGCTTCACCCATTTCTCACCCCATGAAAAGCTTTCCCCATGAAAAGCATAATTCCCCAACTTCCTTTGCTTCACCCATTTCTCACCCTCGACTGTCACAAGCCCGTTCCCTATTAGCTTGCTAATGAAAACTGTAGGCTTCCTTTTGGGAAAAGCTTTTTCACTGTTTCTTAGAACCTCTTTGATTAGTTCAGGTTCTGAAATCACAAGTTCAGCTCGAACACCGTCCCAAGAAAGATAATTCTTCCCTGACCAAATAAAATGAACAGAAGGGTCAATCTTTTCTTAGAACTAGAATTCAGTCATCATAGTGAAAAACATGCATGGATCTTACCATATTTGTTGATCCAGGTGTAAACATGTGGCTGCACTCTGGGAAATATATCATGCCTCAAGGCCATAGGCTTGCTTAATGCTTCTTGTCTCAATTTGGCAACTTCTTTGTTATTGCCATGGATGAATCTGTAAGGAGGTCCTCTGATTCCCTGTGAATTCAGCATATGCTGTATGCGGAAAGGTTTCCACAGGTAATCATAAAGGAACTTTACTAAAGCCAGGAAGAAGAAAGAACATGGGACAAGAATTACAAGCTTCATCAAGCCACTCATTTCGATTCTCTCAACTCTCTTTAGTATTTGGACTTATGACTCCCTTCATTCTTTGCATCCTATTATATTCTTACATTGACAATAATATCCATACTAATCAAACTAAAATTAAATCGATAACTTTTTAATTTATTTTTTGGATGGTGTGGCACTAATAATCAATAACATAACCCCACAGGAACTTTAGTGATTATTGATTTGGTTGAGGTGTGTATTGATGGAGATAGTAGCAATCTTTTTCATTACGTTGTCGTATATATTTACATAGATGAATAAAATAATGGAGCATTATCTCTCTAAACCTCTATTACCACCTACTTAGGCTGAAAATAATATTTTACACATAATTTATCAATTAAAATTATATTAATAAAACTCGAATATTTATATTTATGAATATTTTAATAAAACTTTGATTGGGGGCCATCTACAATGCAATTAGTCAACAATGGCTAGAAATAAAATAATCACAAAAGAAGGATTTGAATTTCATTAAAATATGACTATATTTTAATTTCAAATAATTTCGTCAAGTTTAATTGTGTTTTTTTTTTTAAATCGATGCAATAAATATATTACAATTTAAATTATTTTTTTTATATAATACTAAAAAATTTATTATTTGTGTTAATAGATTTAACGGGTATTATTTAAAATGAAATTGAAATTTCAGAATATAAAGAAACATAGAAAGGTTGAATTACGGGTCAGTTGGTGAAATAGCGGATTTTGTGGGGGCTTTTGAACGTTGAAGTAGATTTGTAGGGTTTTTTACATAAATAGTACAAAAAAATAATTATTTACAAAAATAATACATTCCCCATTATTTATCAAAATGGTACATTAGGGGGAGTGGTGCCTCCTAGATAGGCGGCACCACTTTAAAATTATGATAATTTTTTTTAATTTAATAAAACATTCAAAGACTTGATATGCAAATTTTTCAATTTTTGAAAACAATGAAAGGCTACCGCCTGACAGTGTGGCGGCACCAAATTTCAAAATAAGATTAATTGCCTTGTAAGCCTTTTTTTTATTTATTATTTTCTTTTATTCTTCTTGTCGAAACTATTTTTGTAAACGTGTTTCGAAAATTATTTTTGAAATTTGAAAATGGGAGTCCCCACCAATATTTTAATTAGGTGTGATTGGATCACCTAAAATGTTCAAATTTGTTGTATAAAAATATTTGGTCTTCAAAATCCAAAGAAAGGGCTCGGGAGTCGGTTACGCGTAAGGAAGGGTTAGCATCCTCACACGCCCGAAATTGATACCTAGTTGTTTATTTTTGGTAGTTTAAAATCCCAAATTCGAGTAGAAATTCAAAATGCGTTCCATGTTAAAATGAGATATTCGATTATTTAGGTTCAAAGTGAAATCATACCTAACACGTTAAGGCACGATTTTTGATCCACTAAATTAAAAGAATATCGAAGAATTATTGATTTTGAGAAAGATACTTGATTATTTAAGTTCAGAGAAAGATCGCACCAGACACGTTGGGGCGCAATCTTTCAATTCACCTTAAATAAAGGAGCATTGCCTCTTAAAACAATTTATATGTCGAAAATGATATACGTTTTATCCCCCTTTGTTTAAAAAAAGAAAATTTGTGAAAGGATGGATAAAATGTGTAATTTTACGACTGAGATAGTCACTATAAATTTTAAGAAAATCATTCAATATTTTAGGGTTAAAAGAAATAAAACTCAATGCGTTAGAGTATTAACTTCCAAATTCCTCGAAATACCGAATTTTACTCGTAAAAATGATAATTTATATATATATTTTCAAAGCAAACCATTTGACCAAAACATTTTTCTAAAAAAACATGGAAATGGGTATGCATTTCTCTTTTTTGAAGGATTAAGGGTAACCAAAAAAACATGCATCAGATGTATCACATGAAATAAAAAAAAGGGTGAAAACAATGGTATACTATGATAATGTAATAAATAACAAAAGACAAGTGGAGATCATGCTGGGAAACAATTAGCAAAATAGTTGAAACTTAAGATTTAACAAGTCGAAGTCGAAAATACTTAATTTTAGCCAAAGAAAATGGACATAACCTATTCGAGAGAAAAACAAAAGAAAAAGAAAATTACTCTAAAAGCAAATTAAGATTTAAAATAAACAAAGGGACTAAAGCTTAAATTTGAAGTTGTTTTTGATTTTTTAAAATGAAGTTATCGGTGCTTTAAAAAAAAAAGTAAAGATTAAAAGTGGGTTAGGGTTAGAATTTAAGTAATAAAAGGTGGGGGGGTGTCTTTATGCAAAAAAAAAATTATAAAACATTAATCATTTTAAGAATCAAAACAAATGGTGATTTGTAACGTATGAAATAAGGATTATTCAAAAATGCTAATATTTACACTATTTATAAAAGAAATTTAAAACGGCAATAATAAGATCAATTTAAAAATAAAAAGTTTGAGACAGAAGGGCGAATTTTGAAGAAGTAAAAACGTGCAAGGGCTCCATGCATAAATTCCCAAAGTGTTAACACGTGTTAGTCTTTCATTGGCTGCTATTTCAGGGACCAAGTCGAAAATGAGGCAAAAATACAAGAACAAATTACAAACTCATCAAAACATGGAATGGGACGAAATCGAAACAGTTTAAAATGTGGAAGGATCAAATCCGAAAATAGTTCTCGAAATGAAAACACGCGGATCTCCCTTTGGCCAGGTTAGGTCTTCGGTTGTATAGGCCGAAACAACGGCGTTTTTGCCCTTGACTCTCTTTGAACAAAACGGCGCCGTTTAACTTTAGGTATTTAAGTTAAGTTTTAACAAAAAAAATTCATTTTAACCTTTATTTCTTAGAAAAAATTTCAGCCCCTCCCCCTCCTTTCTCTGAAGTTTAAAAACCCTAACCTCGTCCGATTGAGCGCCGCCGCAGCCCTTCCGCTCCTCCATCGTTCGAAACGCCTCATACTCCGTCCAGGTGGATGAAACAAAACTCTTTTGCAGTCTTCTTTTTTAAAAACGCAGATTTAGGTTCGGATTTTCTCAGATCAAGCCTAAATCTCCTTTTTTAAAGACAAAAATGAGCCCCCTTTTTTAATTTTTAGATTTGTTTTGTTTCAATCACTTTTTGAAATCTATTTTCTTTTTGTTGTTTTTCCTTTTTATTAAAATTTTAGATCCGATTTTTGTACCAAAACCCTAGTTTTTCATTTAAAAGTTTATTTGAAATATTTTCTATTTCGAAACGATAATGAAACGATGATCTCGGGTATACAAGACGAATGCAATAATTGTATAAATGAATGTTCGAATATGACAAAATAAAAAGAATACCTTAGAATTCCTTTAAGCCTCTTTGCTTGAATCTGATCTCTTGTTTTTTTGTATTGATTTTCTATGTATATTCGTGTGTGTTTACAGATTTGAAATGACTTCTTTATAGCCAAAATAAATTACATAGAATACTTGTTTTTGCCTCTGCTTGCTATTTCTGGGGTTTTTTATCCAAATAATACAAAAAAAATAATTAATAACCAAAATAGTATTCTCAAATTATTATTTACCAAAATGGTATGTTTAGTTAAGTGGAGGGATTCTAAGTGGTGGCACTAAGGGGTATTTTTTACACGTGTTTTTTTATTTTTTTATTATTTTTATATATTTAAAAATAAAAAAAATATTATTTTATTAGTGGAGGGACTTAAAGTGACGGCACTCAGGGATTTTTTTTCAAAAAAATACGAGAAAAATATGACAAAAAAAAAACCTGACACCCAGTGGAGGAACACGAAGTGGCGGCACCAATGAAGGAATATCAAGTGGCGGCACTAAGGGGTGTTTTGCCACTTGACAGCACTTCATTGTGTCGTGTGTGTGTGTTTATTTTATTTTATTTGTGAAAATAAATTTGGGTGGTTGGGAATTTTTAGAGTGTGTGATAAAAATTAAATGAAATAAAATTTTTGTTATAAAATAGGAAAGGGAGAGCAAATAAACGGGAAAGAAAAAAGAAAAGAAAGAAAGAAAGGAAGAAGGAGAGGAAAGAAAGAAAAAAGAAAAGAAAAGTAATCTGTTTAATTTTAATTTTATTTAATTTTTATCACCTACCAAAAAATCTTCAACCACTCAAATTAATTTTCACCTCTTAAAAAACCACACAAACACACACACAAGGCATAATGGGGTGCTATCAAATGGCAAAACACCTTTTAGTGCTGCCACTTCGTGTTTCTCCACTGGGTGTCAGGTATTTTTTTTTCGTATTTTTCTTGTATTTTTTTGAAAAAAACCCCTGAGTATCGTCACTTTAAGTCCCTTCACTAATAAAATAATATTTTTTTATTTTTAAATATATAAAAATAATAATAATAAATTTAAAAAAAAACACGTGTCAAAAATACCCCTTAATGTCACCACTTAGAGTCCCTTCACTTAATTAAATATATCATTTTGGTAAATAATAATTTGGGGATACTATTTTGGTTATTAATTATTTTTTTTGTATTATTTGAGTAAAAAACCCCGATTTCTGCTTTGTTTCTCCCTCTTTTACAGGTATCGTTGTGGTGATTGTTTGCGGTCAATACTGGCAGTGGGAACCGTGTTCTTGCCGTTTTGGTGCAAAAGGGGCAGCAAGGATGGCATCGGGCAGGGGAACAGCCTCGGGAGCTGAGGGGTTTCGTGAGTTGAGTGACCTCGGGAGCCGAAGTCAATGGTCAGCCACTGAAGGGTCACGTGGTTGACGTGGCGTGTGAGAGCTGACATGGCTTTGACGTGTAGCTGACGTGGCCAGTGTTAACGTGGTATGTGGCGGTTGGAAGTAGCATTTAGGGTTTTGATATGTTTTAGGTTTTTGGGTTTGTTGGGCTTGTACGGGCGTTGGGCTTAGGATTTGGGTATTTTGGGCCTATCAAGTCTGGTTTGTAATCTTTTTGGACTGTAAATGGACATTTAAAATTAAATTAAAATTTAATTTTTGGGATTTGTTCTGCCTTTAATTTTTGGGTCCTGGTTAAAATTGGGTCTTTATACACTTTCAACACAAAAATTAGAGAGACTTATTACCAATTAGTCCAAAAAAATTTCTATCAAAAAATATTTTTGTAAAAAATTCAATTCCATCCGAAATAAATTTTATTTGCTTTTGAAAAATAATTTTTTTGTTCAAATAATTTTACTGTAAAATTTTTTTTCGAAAAGTTATTCCAACTGAAATAAAATAATTTGAAAACAAAAATTATTTTTTGAAGAATAAATAAAATTTATTTTTAATTGCAATCGAATTTTTATGTGTAAAAATTATAGGTTAAAGGTTTATTTAACTACAAAATTAGGTTAAGGATTTGTTTAAACACAATGTATTGAATTGAAGGGGAATAAAAATAATAATAAATAAGAAGGCTTATAAGGTAGGTTTAGGGTTACAAAAATATATTTTTAAAATTAACCACATTTTTTATTAGAATTAAATTTTTTACAAAAATATTTTTGATAAATTTTTTTTTACTAATTGATAATAGGTCTCTATTTTTTGTGTTGAAAGAGAATAAAAAAAATAGTAAATAAGAAAGGCTTACAAGGCAATTAATCCTATTTTGAAATTTGGTGCCACCTGATTATTTTCAAAAATTGGAAAATTTGCATATCAAGTCCCTTAATATTTTATTAAATAATAAAAAAATTATTATAATTTTAAAATGGTGCCGCCTATCTAGGACGCATCATTCCCTCAAGTTTATCATTTTGATAAATAATAGGGAGAATGTATTATTTTTATAAATAATTATTTTTTTTGTACTATTTATGTAAAAAACCCTAGATTTGTAATAAATGGAAAACGGGGATGCTCTGCATAAGAAAATGAAAAGGAAATGTTAGATAAAAAAGGGGAAGATGTGGACCTGCTAAGAAAGCTAAAGAAGAAGGTAAAAAGGTAAATGTTGAGAGAGGTAGCTATGTCTACCACACTGCACTGATAGGGTGATCGAGATGTGCTTTTAGTGATTTGATTGAGAATGAAAGTAAGTTTATGATGTAATATTTGGGGTTATGTTATCAAATTAAAAGTAAGCAAAAGTGATGGGGGATAGGAGATTTTTATTAGGATAAACTATAAAAATAGTTATTTTTGTTTGTCTCATATTACATTTTAGTCACTTATGTTATAAAGTGATCACTGTGCCGTTAAATTCCATTATCTCCCTAACGGTAATTTTATGTGGCAATCCAACTAGATTTTAAATGCCAACTTGGATTTTCAAATGGAATGAGAATAAATCTTTAATTAAATAAATTTAATTAATTAAAATTTTTAAATCCTAAACTTTAACTGAAAAAAACCCTAAACTCATTTCCACACACCTCTCTTCTTCATCTTCGTCTTCTTCCCTTTTGATTTCATATCTTTAGTTACAAATCTGACTCAAAGCTTGAATATTTGAAACCTATTAATCCAAAGAAACTTAAAGGGAAGAAAATATTGGAATAAAAAACATTGAATATTTGGTTAATGGGTTTTAAAAATTCAAGCTTTGAGATTACAAATCTGTCTCAAAGCTTGAATCTTTGAAGCCCATTAACCCAAATAAACTTAAAGGGAAGAAGATATTGGAATAAAAAATCTTGAATATTTGGGTTAATGGGTTTTAAAGACTCAAGCTTTGAGACAGATTTGTAACTAAAGATATTAGAATCAAAAGCGAAGAAGATGAAGATGAAGATGAAGAAGAGAGGTGTATGGGAATGGGTTTAGGGTTTAAAAATTTTAATTAATTAAATTTATTTAATTAAAGATTTATTCTCATTCCATTTGGAAATCCAAGTTGGCACTTAAAATCTAGTTGGACTGCCACATAGGATTACCGTTAGGGAGATAACGAAACTTAACGGCACAGTGATCACTTCGTAACGAAATATTAACATAAGTGACTAAAATGTAACCTGAAGCAAACAAAAATAACTATTTTTGTAGTTTACCCTTTTTGTTACGATTAAGATTACAAGAACGCTCAACGGGGGTTTAATGCCTTGAAACAAAAAATAGAGTTTTCATGCTCTAAAAAGTGAAGAGATCATGTGGATTCCCATGTTTTAATGGTTTATTTTGTTCTTGAATGATGATTGAAGTTTAGAGGTTATGTTGCTTTGTACCAAGTGCTGTTTTGTAGTCCAGAATTTCCATGGTCTGGTCTGGCCTGTCCTTAGAACAAACATTTTGTTTTTTATTGAATGCATAAAGTAGTAGCTACTTGCATTTAATTATGTATAAAGATGGGCATAGCCTAGGGATAGGAAAGGGGTTGCAAATGCTAGAATCTTATATTAATGCGATCTCTTTTATAATTAATTCATATTATATTATTATTTTTTTATTTGTATCTAATTTATTATTACACTAACATATATATTTTTTATTTGTGTATCTAGTTTTTATTATAAATAGGTTACGTAGCCCAATGAAAATTAAGAAGTAATATTATTTCTTTTACACAAAATTCATTCATCTCTCCTTTTCTTAAGTTTGTAACACCTTAAACATATTAAATGTCATCTCTTACAAGTGAATACAAGAACCGACTGTATTAAGCCCCTAGCTCTTAGAAGCTATGCAGCGGCTCAAGTATTATTTGAAGTCCATGTTGTGGTTGAAGGGTGATAATAGGTATTGGAGAATGGACATAGGCAGGGGAAATGGTAATGCCGTAACGTTGTAGAATCATGGAGAGAACAATCTTGGTTTCTACGGTTGCAAGGGTCATACCAACACAAGATCGAGGTCCCAATCCAAAGGGGAAAAATGCAGCTGCGGTGTAATTGGTAGCTTTGGCAATCCCTTCGGCGAATCTCTCCGGTTTAAAAAGGTGCACATCATCCCCCCAAAAGTGGGGGTCACGGTGAAGTCCAATATTTAGAGACAGAATATCAATATCAGCGGGCAAGACTAACTTTCCCAACTGTACTTCTCTTGCGACTGTTCTTGGCAGGCCATTTGACGGACCATACAATCTTAGAGTTTCATTGATGATCATGGTCATCTGTTTGCAAAATAGAAAAATATATTAGATTGCATCATGTTGACGGTAATTTGAATTCCCAGTTAGATAGTGTGCTCACTATTTTGAGTTTGGCGATGCCTTCGAGATGCGGATTTTGGTTACCAAATACGTCAATCACCTCTCTCCTTGCTTTTTCTTGCCAATCTCCATGGATTGCCAAATGCAAGACTATCCATGCAAGCAATGAATTAACAGTTTCTTGTCCGGCAAAGTAGATTGTTTTGCATTCACCCACCAAGTCTTTCAATGAAACCCTTTTTTCATCGTCCAAATCATGATAAGCATTTACTAGTAATCCCAGAAAATCATTGCCGAAGCTATCAGCTTCTCCACTCACAACTTTGTCTTCTCTCCATCACACAATCTTGTATTCCTTTTTCGAGTTTTTCAGACTCTAGCATTTCAGCAGATTTCCATAACTTGCTGTATAAGCAAACAAAGGTCAGCTCTCTATATAAAAAATTAAAGCCATATGGATTCACTAAGGTTAGAGGGAACATACTTGATGAAAGGAATCGTAGTCTTGGAAATACTTTGACTCACAAGTATTTTCAACTTGTTCAACATGGCAAAAATCTTCTCCCCTTCCAAGTAACTGCTACCAAAAGCTGTTCTGGAAATCACTTCCGAAGTCAAGAATCTAAATTCTTTATAAACTTCAATCTCTTTGCCTTCTTGGCCATTCCACTTTTCTAGCATGGTTTCAACACTAGCAATTATTGCTGGAGTCATGTTCTGCCCAAACAACCCTCCATTATGCTAAGTAGTAGCAACATAAGATGTACACTCAACAATACAAAACTTTACCCATATACTACAGCATAAAAAAGCTAAATTTAGTTTCAGTTAAAAAAAAAAAAAAAGTGATTTGACTTATTTTTAAAGATTAAAGATTAAATTTAATTAAAAGAATAAATACTAAACTGAAAAAATATATTAAAAGATTAAAAGAATGACTAAAGTTTACATGCTGTGTATGTATAATTCTTATAAATTAATTACAACTAATTTGGAGGATTTACCTTTAGGCTTTCCCCATGAAAAGCATGATTGGCCAGCTTTCGATGCTTTGCCCATTTTTCACCCTCAATGAACACAAGCCCATTTCCCAGGAGCTTCTCACCAATCCTTGTAAGCTTCCTTTTTTGAAAAATTTTCTCTCTATTCTTCATAACCTCTTTGACTAATTCAGGTTCTGAAATCACCACTTCAGCTCGAACGCCATTCCAATGAACAAAATTCTTCCCTAATCACACAACAAAAAACGAAAAGTGTCCATCTTTTTCTTAAAGCTAGATAAGCAGAAGTTGTAATAAATCATAGTGAAAAAACAAGCATCCACTTTACCATATGTATTGATCCAGGAATAAATATGTGGCTGTAATCTGGGAAATAAATCATCTGTCAAGGCCACAGCTTTGCTTAATGCCTCCTTTCTCATTTTGGTAACTTCTTTATTATTGCCACGGATGAATGTGTAAGGAGGTCCTTTGATTCCCTGTGAATTCAGCATATGCTGTATACGGAGAGGTACCCACAGGTAATCATAAAGGAACTTTATTAAAGCTACGAGGAAGAAACAACATGGGACAAGAACTACAAGCTCCATCATGCCACTCTTTTTTTCTTCTCTTACTACTGAATCCAAATATTTCATTTCTATTTATGTTGTAATTCCCATATTCAACAAATACACTAAGCTATCACTTTTTAAAATTTAGTGTTTTAATTAATATTTACATTAAAATAATAATAATTAAACTTTTTCTTAAAGCTTGACGGTTAAATCAAATTTTTAAAAAATAAAACTCAATTTATCTGACTAAATTGATAAATTAAAAATTAATGTCGTAATTATGCAGTTGTTATTTAAGTGTATTGATTGTTGTCAAAATACAGTCACTTCGTACGTAACACATTGATTGGGACAAGTAAAAATTTGGTAAATAATTTTTGTCGCAATGCAGACCTGAAATATTATTACGAGGAAGTTTGACCGAAAGGCCAACTTTACCAAGTGGGTTGGCTTTAAGATATTTATTTTTAATTTATTTAATTTAATGTTAGATTATGTCAGACATATTATTATAAGCCAAAATATCGGGTCTATTACGCCTTACAATTAATGAGGAGGATTGAAATTATTTAGTGATTATTTAAGTATTTTCATCGTTATTTTTAAGTGTATAAAATTCGATTCGATTCGATTCGATTCGAAAAAATTAAAAATTTTTAAATTTTGAGTTAAATGAATCGAGTTAATCGAATTATTCGAGTCAACTCAATTTTTTTAGAATTTCGAGTCCGAATCAAGTTTAGTTTTCGAATTCAAATAACTCGAATAATTCGAATAAATCGAATATTAAACTATAATATTTTGCATTTTTACCTCAAACCCCAAACATTTTTATTTTTCTCCCAAATTTTTTTTTTCCCACTTTCCCTCCAAAACTTTTACTTCCATCCGATCTCACCCCTCATCTACCCCAAACTCATTTTCTCTCAATTTTTTTAAATATTTTCCTTCCAAAATTTTACACTTCCCATTTATTTTCCTTAAAAACCCTCAAAATTTTTTATTTTTCCTCAAAACTTTTACTCCCTCTCACTTTCCTCTTAAAACTTTTACTTCCCTCTCATCTCACCCCCATCTACCCCAAACCATTTCCCCTCCTCCCAATTTTTTTTGAATATTTTTCCTCCAAAATTTTACTCCACTACTTACTTTCTCTCAAAATTTTACTCCGCAAACCCATCAAAATTTTTTATTTTCCTCTTAAACTTTTACTTCTAACTCTTTACTACCAAATAAAAAAATCAAAATCATACAAAAACACCCTAAACCTAAATAATAATAATTTTATTTATATATACTATTTATATTATTAAATTAAAATTCACAATTTGTATTATTTATATTGTTAAATTGTTTAATCATATTGAATATTTATATTAAAATTAAATTATTAATGATGTCCTAAAACGTGTTAAAATATTATGTTGGTATCAATTTTACATTTTATCTTTAAAAGAACTTTTATTAAAAAATCACAATTTTAAATTTAATATACTTTTTAATTGCAAAATATATAATGACAAGAATTAGAAGATAATTGAAGCAAGTAAAGAAGCTAATCGTATATAAAATATTAATAAATAAATTATGAGGTAATGAAAGTTAATAACAAATTTGATTACGGTTGACAAATTTGATTACGATGGGTAATCGACTCGATTCTAGAAAATGTTAAATCGAGTTAGGATGATAAAATAAGATTCGTCAACTCAAAATTTTTTCATTCGATTCAATCGAACGTTTACCCCTAGTTGTCTTCCAAGCAAAAACAACAAATGCGATTAGCGCGACTTGAACCACGTTACACTTAGGATGATTAACATCCTTAATCATCAGACCATCACATATAGAATAAAACATAATTGTCGAGAACTATTAAAGAGATAGACTTTAACATATTATTTTTAATTCAAATTTATTTTAATCTATATTTTTAGAGTAATATATTTTTTACTCTTGAACTTAATAATTTAGTTTACTTTAATACATGTACTTGACAAATATAAAAGCTTAATGATAAGACATTCTATATGATTTTTCACGTTATCACTAGAAAATTAAAAATTTTATAATTTATGATAAAAAAATTAATTTTTTTTTAATTTTAATAATTTTTTACTTAAATAATCAATTAAACCCTTGTAAAATAAAAAAAAATCAATTAAGTCATAAAAGCTCTAAAAGCTATCAACATCTCAAAAACAAAAGCAAATTAAAAAACAAAAAACAAAAAACAAAAAAAGGTTTTCCCCCAAACTTAATACCAAAAAGTCATGGGCTGGATATTCATTTTTATTGGTATTGGCATGTGTCGATAATAACGTATTTCGTGTGTATTTTAGATTTATCATTATTTTAAAAGAAATATTTGATATATATATATAATTTACAGATATTAAATATTGAAATAAATGTAAAATATTAATTAATTATATTCAATATTCTTCAATAAATTTCACCAATGCAATCAATTATTAAACAAGTTCAACATAAACAAACCAATAAAAAATTAAATAATAACATCATCCCAAGCATGTAACGATCCATTATTCAAAATTCAAAACAAATAATAAAATTTTAAATTTAAACTCAATTTTAAAAATATATTCTAAAACTCATTTAAGCAAGCTTATTAATTACACTGGATCGGTATGCAAGACTATTAATTGTAATTTATTAGATATAAACAAGTCTATTAATTTACTAGTACAAATAAAATAAGTAAATTTATTAATTATAATTTTTTAAATAAAAATAATTTTAATTAAAATATTATTTTAATAAAACACTTAGACTTCACATGTAAAACTCTTCAATAAGTGGAATTAAAGATATTAATTCAATAAATTATTAAGTTTTCTAATTAAATATTTTGCTATGAACTTGTAATATCACAATATTATAAATTGATTGCTTGAATTTAATAACTCATGATAAATTAATTAATTTTATTTGATAATTCATATTGATTAATTATTTCTTAGATTGATGAATTTCATAATTAATTATGTAAAAGATGTGAAATAAAATATGCATAAAAGTAATAATGTATGTGTTACACTATACATCGATAATGACAGTAGGAATATAAAGATAAGTAAGAACACAGAGATTTTACATGGAAAACCCTTATCGAGAAAAACCGGAGGCAAATGAAGAAAAATTCACTAATGTTGAAAAACGACAATACAAGAGGATTTCGTCTACACACATTTTAAGGGTTAAACAACCCTGTTATAATTAATGTCAAATAGAAGAAGTATAGTCTTATACAAAGTCAACTTGTGCGGTCCTTTGCCCCTACAGATCTCCCATTTTACCTCTCTATTTTATTTTTTTAACAAGTTAGTTGCAACTCGAACTTTTCAGGTGGAATCAAACGAGATTCGGGTCACACAACTCTAACAATTTCCACCTTGGCACAAAATTTTGGAGCTGGTGGACATCGGGCTGTGTGACTGGTGCACGTCGGATGGTTCATGAAGGTGACTGGTGGCACAGGCGGAGAGCAGTAGAGAGATTTTGAGAAATTTCAAATTATGAATTTTGAGGGCAGGTGAGTAAATAGTGATTTTTAGTTTAAGTTTTAAGATTTTTATTTTTATTTATTAAATTATTTGTTTTAAGATTAAATTGGATACTTGGGTCTATATATATATTGAGTTTATATTGGATTGGGTCTGGATTGTAACATCCCTACACCCGGTTCACACATATAAACCCGGCATAAGAGTATTACATACAATGTCAGAGAATTAAAAACGAGTATAATAAAATTTTTCTTTCAATTCATGTAAATTTTCAAAGCAATATTGATAACCTATTCATTAGGGACACTTAAGTATACCATTTGTACATGTCATTTTTCTTCAAAGTCAATTACCTAAACTTGAGCTTCAAAAGTGATGTGATGTGATGAGAGGTCCCTTGCTCGACTCTAGCTTTCCGTAGCTTTTATACCTACGCTTTAAAATAAACGCGTTAAGCCGGTGAAGGCTTAGTAAGCACTACAAGCATAATAGATGATTATTTATTTATTACTTAATTTTATCAAACATTTAATTACTCATGCGTATAAAATTTTTAACCTTTCTTGCATATAACACTTAACTTACCATAATTTCACCATAACACACATTCATCCTCATATTCCAACTTACCTCAACGGTAGATTTTACATTTTTATCCCTTTTTCACAATTTAGTCATTTCACTTAATTATCAACATATAATTACACTACACATATAGTACTTCTCTTTCATGTATTTATCATTTCTTTACCTCAATGTAATAATTTGTACATTCTTTCACTTTTCACAATTTAGTCATCATTGCTTTCTTAACCATAGCTCACTTAGTTTATTTATCCACTTGGCCCATAGTAGACTTTTATAGAACCTATCAGATAAACGGAACAGAAAGTACCGAAGTACTTAACAGTAAGCACACAAGTGCTGCGGAAACAGTAAGCACACACAATGTAATCCAGTAAGCACACAAAGTGCAATCAGTAGACGCACATAGCGCAAATCAATAGGCACACAAGGTGCAAAACAGTTAGCACACGAAGTGCGAAACAGTAAGCACACATAGTGCTGAATTTTCCTTAATGACATGCCACTATTATCACAATGGTTCTAACTTGTCTACATGGACATAATCTCTAATATTCATCATTTCTTATAATTTCATATATCACATTTACATTTCTCTTCACATATATATAATCATGTATTTCTCACCTTTATTTTTTCAAAAGCTTCCACAACATCACCATTTAGTCATATAATCAATATTTATATTTAAACACATAATATCTCACACATATATTTTTCTCATATATTCATCATCATATACCTCTTACTTTTATTTTCACATTAATTTTCAAAACGTCCACTTGCGAAACAGTCACTAAATTATTTAAATCTCGAGCTACAGAATTCAAAATTATAATCCGCTTGATTTTTCTGAAACTAGACTCAATCATATTTTTACAATAAAATTTTCAGAATTTTTACTTTAGCCAATTTGTACAGTAAATTCTTTCAATTTACCCCTTCGCTGCTGCCTGACAGTTTCGACCTTTCTTCACTAAAAATTATCTATCTTTTTGTAAAGAGATCAAATGATGTCCCTGTCTATTTCCTTTGAAAATAGACTCATTAAGGATTAATCTAATAAATTTCAGTCTCTAATAATTTTTCTAAATTTTTCTATAATTTTCCAAAGTCAGAACAGGGGAACTCGAATCTATTCTGACCTTATTACACTAAAACTAGTATATATCGAAATATGCAGTTCCTTTTCTTTCACTATGTCTTCCATATAAAACTACACTCAATAAGCTTTAATTACATATATAATTCGACCCTTAACTCATTATATACAATTTTTGGTGAATTTTCAAAGTTAGTCCCCTGTTACTGTCCAAACTGTTTTGAAATTTTTCCCTTCTCATATTTCCTTTGCACTAAATTTCATTTAATCACACCTAATCATCATATTTATAACTAAACATATCATTTTACTCATTTTTATCACAATTAATCATATATTTTAAAGAGAAAAAATTTTCAATTTAAAATCTTGTAGTACTTACTACTCTAGTAGAAAGCTTCCTTTCCCTCTTTGATCTTCTCTTTTCCTTTCTCTTCAATTGAGTCATTCTCCTTCTTTTCTTTCTCTTAATCACTTGTATTCAACACTAATTCCCATTTTCTTTCTCCTCCAAGACAAGTATGGATGCATTTCTTTTAACAATTGGATAGCTACTACACTTCTCTATCAATTTTATTCACTAATCTTGAAGAAATTTGGAAGAAACTAGCTTAATTGGTTTGTATTTGGTGAAAAAGGACTAATTTGTAAGAAAAGCAAAAATTGAAATGGTGGAAAAATGGTGGCCAACGTGAAGCACCATGGCTGATGGCTTTTATAGCCTTTTCATCATTTCTTTTCTTCATTTCTCTAGACTTTTCTATCAATTTCTCTTTATAAAAATATCTTTCTTTAATAATGGAAAAATTGCACTTTTAGTCATTAGGCCTTCCAACTTTACACTTTGGCCCAAAATATTGCCTCCAAAAATATCTTCCACCAAATTACTCTTTTGCCCCTCCTCAATCAATCTAATTCTCATGATGACTCATAATTCAATTTGGATAAATTACTATTTAGTCCTTCTTCCTTTCTCACACTTACTAATTAATCCTTAATTTTCTAACTATTTTCTTATTTTAGCTATATAGTCTAATTCTCAATTCTACTCTATTACTATTCCAAATCCGGTTCAAGAACGCGGATGTTACATGGATGGGTAGTGGGCTAATATTTATATATATATTATAATATTATTTATTAAGTTCAGTTAATTTAGTTAACTGATTGGTTTCGAACCAAATTAACTGACAAAAAATCTCAAAAAATATTAATAGACCCTCAACTGAATTCATTCGATTAACGGATTGATTAATCAAATTTGATCAGTTAACCAAATTTTTTCGATTTTACTCGAATTGTGCACACCCCTAAGTGCAAGGAGGATTTTTACTCTAGGATTTCATCTTTTGGTTATTGATTTCATATTAAATATTAATTTTTTTCTTATTATTTTGAAATGTTCTTTTCGACCCGTTCAATATAACTTGTGATTAACCTTTGAAATTGTCAATATATCGTTAGGATAGGAATCTACCTAAACACTTAATTAAGGTCGATGCTTAAGGTTTTTATTAGATTACAATTTACCATAGAAAATTGATCTAATAATTAGATTCATTATTGATTTGGAAGAACTTAGTGATTAATCAAGAATCTTAGGTTAACAACCAAAGCTTAAGGATAGGAGGATGGAAAAGACACATTGACAGGAGACATAGTGGGGAAGTTAGGTACCTAGATTTATACGTATTCATCAACTTTCATTTAATATTTATTATTTTTTTAACTTGAATTGAATTATATTAGTGTGTTCATTATTTAGCTTAAGTTATTATTTATACATAGATACGTACATTTGTGAGAGTTTGAACGTATCTGGAGCACAAATTCATTTTTTCAATGTAATTTTTAATCCATTTTGATCTATCCAAATTTCATCAAGTCAATTATCCTTAATATAAGAACATAAAAAATCATAAAGCCAACTTATATATTCTTAGATTCATATTTCGAAATATAAGATAAGTAGACCACATAAAAATCCTTAAAAAAGTAATCTTTCTTGATTCAATTTATTCTTCAATAATAAACAAGAGTTCGGCTAAACAAGATTCAAAAAAATATATATATATAAATACAAGCAGTTAATTAAAATATTATTGTCAAACATGCCAACAAATATGGTCACTTATCGAGTCATTGCTCCCAAAACTTGCCTCACCACAATATTTTTTATTTATTGCGTGTTTATATATTGGAAATTAGTGGCTACATGCATTTTATTATGTATGAAGGTGGGCATAGCTTAGGATAGGGAAGGGGTTGCAGATGCTAGAACCTTGGACATATTAAATGGCATCTCTTAAAACTAAAATACATGAACCACGTTAAAACCTTTAGTTCTTCACAGCTATGTGCTTTAAGCATTATGATGCAGCGGCTCAAGTATTGCCTGAATTCCATGTTGTGGTCGAAGGGTGAGAATAGGTATTGGGGAGTGGACATAGGCAGGGGAGAGGGTAATGATGTAACGTTGTAGAATCATGGAGAGAGCAATCTTGGTTTCTATCATTGCAAAGGTCATACCAACACAAGATCGAGGTCCCAATCCGAAGGGGAAAAATGCAGCGGCGGTGAAATTGGTAGCTTTGGCAATCCCTTCAGCGAATCTCTCGGGTTTAAAATGATGCACATCATCTCCCCAAAAGTGAGGGTCACGGTGAAGTCCAATATTTGAAGGCCGAATATCTATATTAGCAGGCAAGAGCAGCTTTCCCAACTGAACTTCTCTTGTAACTGCTCTTGGCAGGCCATTTGATGGACCATACAATCTTAGAGTTTCATTGATGATCATGGTCATCTGTTTGGAAAATAGAAAAATATGTTAGATTACATTATGTTGATGGCTATTTGAATTCCCAGTTGGATAGTTCTCTTACTATTTTGAGTTTGGCGATGCCTTCCAGATGTGGATTTTGGTTACCAAAAATGTCAATCACCTCTCTTCTCGCTTTTTCTTGCCACTCTCCATGGGTTGCCAAATGCAAGACTATCCATGCAAGTAAGGAATTAACAGTTTCTTGTCCAGCAAAATAGAAGGTTTTGCATTCAGCTACCAAGTCTTCCAATGAAAGCCTGTTTTTCTCATCCGAATCATGATGGGCATTTACAAGTGATCCAAGAAAATCATTGCCAAATCTATCCACTTCTCCACTCACAACTCTGTCTTCTCTTTTCTCAACAATCTTCATCACCCGATCTTGTATTTCTTTTGCAAGCTTTTCACACTCTAGCAAATCAGCGGATTTCCACAACTTGCTGCAAAAGCAAACCATGGTCAGCCATATATAAGGAGAAAACCAGATCCATGGGGAATGAAAGTCTAAAAGTTGCATTCAAAAGCTTGTTGAAATCAAGGTAAAAGTTGGGATTAATTAAGCTCACAGGGAAGATACCTGATCAAAGGAATTCTAGTCGTGGAAAGATTTCGACTCATAATTACTGTAAACTTGTTCAACATGGCAAAAATCTTCTCCCCTTCCAAGTAACTGCTACCAAATGCTGTTCTGGAAATCACTTCTGAAGTTAATAACCTAAATTCTTGGTACACTTCAATCTCTTTGCCTTCTTGGCCTTTCCACTTTTCTAGCATTGTTTCAACACTAGCAATTATTGCTGGAGTCATGTTCTGCCCAAACAATCCTCCAATATGTAAGCAGTAGTGAGTGACATGTATCATTGGAGTCGAAAAACACTCTTCAACACAAAACCATGATCTCAAATTAAAAAATTGGCAAACAAACAACTTTTCGAACCAAACCTTATTTCGGACTTGGATTTTAATCCACGTCAAAAAGTTATAGTACCTTTCAATGAAATTGCTTCTTTTTTAAATCTCTGATTCAATCTTTACAACGTTAAATCTAAAATTGATATCTTAAGTGATAAACACAGGTCAAACTTTTCAAAAGCATTTTTTTCACAAGTCTTTTCAACTTCCATAATAAACTTATCCCTGTCCAACAATAC
Source organism: Kokia cookei (assembly GCA_039519145.1). Classification (NCBI taxonomy): domain Eukaryota; kingdom Viridiplantae; phylum Streptophyta; class Magnoliopsida; order Malvales; family Malvaceae; genus Kokia; species Kokia cookei. Next base: position 2,715,734 of record CM076901.1, on the reverse strand, counting down.
AAAATTTTACCAAAATATCGTAGTCTGTATATAATTCTTGTAAATTAATTACTCCCAAGTCTATATATTTGGAAGACTTACCTTTAGGCTTTCCCCATGGAAAGTGTGATTGGCCAGCTTTCGATGCTTTGCCCATTTTTCCCCCTCAATGAATATAAGCCCATTCCCCAAGAACTTCCTACCAATATCTGAAAGCTTCTTTTTCTGAAATATTTGTTCACTATTTTTCAGAACCTCTTTGATTAATTCAGGCTCTGAAATCACCAATTCAGCTCGAGCACCGTTCCAATAAACAAAATTCTTCCCTAATGACATGAAAAGAAAAAGGGTCTACCTTTTCTTAGAACTACAAGTCATAGATCATAGTGAAAAAACAAGCATGGATCTTACCATATCTGTTGGTCCAGGTGTAAATATGTGGCTGTACTTTGGGAAATATATCATCTGTCAAGCCTACAGACTCGCTTAAAGCTTTTTGTTTCATCTTGGTAACTTCCTTGTTGTTGCCATGGATGAATCTGTAAGGAGGTCCTTTGATCCCCTGTGAATTCAGCATATGCTGAATACGGAGAGGTATCCATAGGTAATCATAAAGTAACTTTATTAAAGCTATGAAGGAGAAACAACATGGAGCAAGAATTAGAAGCTTCATCAACGCATTCATTTTTCTTCTCTAAACCAGAACCATTTTCCCCTCCATTATAGCATAAGGTGTGAAGAACCAAAATTGCGTTTGCAGTGACGCAAATGGGTGGGTCATACCTTCAAAGTAGGTTGGACGTATATGTGCGAGATTAATGTTACAAAATCCCAAACACCAATCTAGTATGCCTTCACGTGGATAAGTAACGTGTCTAACTTTTCTAGTGAAATTTACAGTCCTTATCAAGTTGTCTTAGTTTAGTCACGCTTTTTAAAAATATTTTTTAGTCAAAAATCACTTTAGAAAAAAAATTAAAATTTTTTCCATCTTTTTTTTGGTTAAAAAATTGATTTTTCAAAATATTTTTAATGTGAAAAACACTTTTAAAAAACTCAAAAATACTTTATTTAATAATACTTTTATCTTAAAAATATTTTTTATCCCAAAAATATTTTTAAAAAGCAATGATAAACAAACCTTACTGTCTTCGGGTCGGCATCAGATGATTTAAGAGGCTATACATGTTGAGTGATTTTGGCATTTGCTGTTTCCTTAATTTATGTGCTGATTACAATAATATTCTCATTCCTTCCATGTACTTCTATTATATATCCCTGCTTTTTTTTTTTAAATAAATCTGGGAATTTATTTAAATAGTGGGCCTTAGCTTGTCTTAATACTATAATTTAGAGGTATTTATCGGACAAGTCTAATCGAATATGAGTTAGATCTAAGTATAATATTAATATATTTTATGTTTGTTCAAGTCTAATCCGATCCGAAATGTAAATCTAAAATTTTACCTAAATCTGTTCATATATGTAAAAAATTAATACAAGCTCATTTTAGGCCCGTCCATATTATTTTTAATTTTTTACAAAATATTTATTTTATTTTATTTTATTTTATATTTAATAATTTTATACATTTTTATTTATTGAAATTTTTTATATAGTTATCTTAATATTATTTTAATGTTTACATTAGAGTAGTATTATATATTTAGTATATGTTTATTTTTTAATATGTTCTAAATTATACAATATATAAAAATAACATAATTTAAAGTATTATAAACTTAAAACGGGTCGAGCTAGGTTCGAGATTGAACATTCAAGCTCGAGCTCGACCCATATTTTAAATTGGCCTAATTTTTTTGTCCAAGTCTACTTTTTGGGCCTAATATTTTTGCTTAAACTCTCCCAAATTTCAAGCGGGCCTTTGGGTTTGGGCAAATAGCTCAACCCATTAATAGGTCTAAACCTATCCATGGCCGGGTCGAATAGTCCACTTGAAAAGTGAGAGAATTTAAATAAAAATATAGGCCCGAAAAATGGATTTGAATAAAAATGACTCATTTAGAAAATGGGCTGAGTCTTTGGTAAGGCTTTTTTGACTTGAGCTCAGCCCAGTCAAAATTTGCAAAAGCAATTTTTTTTTTCTCACTATAATATTGTTATTGTTTAGATATTGTATAATTTTTGTTCTATTATTAATTTTGTTACTATTTTAGAGGTATTTACTTGTTAAGTTGCATCTATCTTACTGTTATTTAACAATTCATATTTTTTAATTTATTTTCAGTTTGTTAGTAAATATTTATTTTAATTTTTTAGTATCTTTGATGTATTATATTTAAAAAATAATAATATGGGTGAGTCGGATAGAGTCAAGGTTTTAACATTTTTATCCGAGTCAAGCTTGGACAATATTTTAAACCTATTTTTCATATCAGACTAGACTCGGGCCTAACAAAAAGATCTAAAATTTTAATTGGTCCCGACCTGACTCGACCCATAAACATTTTTATTTCTAAACCTCCATTCTCACCACACTATTTTCTTTTTGTCTAAATCCTCATTTATATATTCTGAATGAAGTTTTAGAATGAGAGTTTTACAAATTAAAACATTTATATATTTCTCTTTCAAATTTATAAGAAAAAAAAAACTCGCTATTTAATTATCCAAAAATCATAAAATAGAAGGGAAGGGATAAAAATATTATGAAAGTTAATGTATTAAGAATCAAATTAATTCTTATATCTTAGATCAAAATATAAACTAATCTTTTCTTTTAAAATTCCGTCTTTTAATGTAAAAAATAACATGATTAAAAGAAAATTATTCAAATAATTACACATGTTACATATACCTCGTGATAACGTACATAAACCAATTGATATAATGATAATTTTTAATTTGAATTTAAGTGATAATTTAATTGAGTCTTTCTATTCGGATCCTTCAATAACATTAAAATTAGCTGTGGAAGTAAATGTGAGACATATTATTAAAAGCCAGAATATCATGTCTATTATGCCTTACGGTTAATGAGGAGGATTGAAATAATTATTTTAAGTGTTTTTCATCGTTGTCTTCCAAGTAAAAGTCGTCAAATATTAGAAAAATAATTTTTTTGGTGAATTATAAAAGAAGGATAAAGCCTTAATAACAACGTGATTAACGTGACTCGAATCCAGACCATCAGATCAGTACACAAGATTTTAGAAAAACAAATTTTGCTGGTTGCAGCATATTAACAACATATAGAGACGGAAACAATACTGTCCAGAGCTATGGAAAAAGAGCAATATTATCACGTAGGTCTATTTTAATCTCGCAACTTGAAAAATATAAAAGTTTGATGATGTGATATGATCATATATATCACTTGAAAATTAAAAAATAATATAAATTTTTAGGTGATGATGTGCTACAATCTTATAGTATTACATCCAGAGTTTTAATAATCGGACCGGTGGTTAAACGATGAGACCATTGATTTTTTATTCAATCGGTTCGATCACTAGACCAACAATAATTAAATCAATAATTAAATAAATAATTAAAAATTCCTAAAAATTAAAAAATAATTTTTAAAAACAATTCAACCTGTTCAATTGTCGATTTTTATCTCAATTTTAGATTTTTACAAATGTTAATTAATTCTCGATTCAATCGGTTCAACCTTTTTATTTGGATCATTATACTGATCGCTTTTCAGTCAGATTGACCGAATGATCTGATCTTGTTTCAATAACACTGATCACACCATCAATGTTGACGGAATCCAAGTTTAGTGATCAATTCGATTTACTTGCGAAGTTTAGTTACAAAAAAGGACAAAAATAATACAAATATTAAAGTGAACTTAATTGCCAAGTTGAGGGTAAAAAAAATTATATTATTTATACTATTATTTAACTTCCTGATTGAATTGATGTCACGGGTCAACCAGGCAACAATTCGATTAGGAAAATTAAGAAATATCACTCTATAATTAAAACAAGTTATATTGTTTGAAGGTACTTTACTCTTTTTATTTCAAAAAAATAATTAAAAATGAATATGATAAGATTTGAACCCATGCCAATTACAATAATAAAACTTCAAGTTTATCACACAATCAAAACTTTATTTTAATATCTTGAATACATTTTTATTTTAATATGTATTTTTTATTAAATTTATCAATTGTATTTATACTTGTTATTATTTATGCTCTCAACTAAATTGACGTCACAAGTCAACTGAATACTTTAGTTTTTTTATTTTAACAAAAATTAATAAAAAAATACATATAACGGGTTTTGAACTTAAAATTGATTATAACCACGTGATAAACGATCGATATTATGATGTTATGTGCCTTTTATGGGCCTATTGATTGGTTGAGGCTGTTACTTTGTTGGCACAAAAATTACTCGGGACACGTTCTAGTTATAAAGAAAAATAGATTTGGATAGATTCAACACTGTTGGGTTTTTGACAACAGCTAAAGAAAAGAAGAAAAATGCAGAGCAAGACAAAAAGAATAAAATACAATATACTTACTCATAAACGTGCAGCAAAAAAACAAAATACTTACTCATTCAATGTGAAAACATTATATTTATAAATAAAATATATTACCAAAAGTATGCAGAAAGATATGCAGTAAAATATGTCAGATTTCATGGAAAACTGTCCCTAGGCCTAGCTGATTCTAAGCTCAAAAACAGCCTCCACATTTGACTGAGTTACATCAGCTTTTTTAATGCAAAAAATACATTAAACTAAGTTCAAAATAAAAAAGAAAATGTGGCACATATGTTGGACTTAAAAAAACTGTTGCAGACTGCCTTTCCTCTGTTCTGTTACTCATGTAATCCAACTTCAACAAACACCCATAAAAGAGAACACATCTACATCTATAGTGCTTTGCGCAAAGCTTAATCTGCTAACAAGCCTTAGTATAACCAGTAGTTTCCGTGAATAAACACGAGATTGGATGCACAAAATCCAAAAAAAAAATGCAAACAAATAATACAAACATATATTTTTCAAACATGCTATCAAATAAGAAATGTTATGTGACCTGTGCGTACCAAGTGCAGCTGTAATTTCTCGCGTCACTGCTCCCAAAACTTGCCTCAACATATTCTTCTTTATTGATTGAGTGTTTGACCATCTTGGAAGTCAGTAGCTACATGCATTTCATTATGTATAAAGATGGGCATAGTTTAGGATAGGGAAGGGGTTGCAAATGCTAGAACCTTAGACATATTAAATGGCATCTCTTAAAACTAAAATACATGAACTAAGTTAAACCCTTAGTTCTTAATAGCTATGTACTTCAAGCATTATGATGCAGCGGCTCAAGTATTACTTGAATTCCATGTTGAGGTTGAATGGTGAGAACAAGGATCGGAGAGTGGACATAGGCAGGGGAGAGGGTAATGGTGTAACGTTGTAGAATCATGGAGAGAGCAATCTTGGTTTCTATCATTGCAAAGGTCATACCAACACAAGATCGAGGTCCAAATCCGAAGGGCAAATATGCAGCCGCAGTGTAATTGGTAGCTTTGGCAATCCCGTCGGCAAATCTCTCGGGTTTAAAAAGATGCACATCATCCCCCCACAAGTGAGGGTCACGGTGAGCTACAATATTTATAGGCAGAATATCTAATTTAGCAGGCAAGACTAAGTTTCCCAACTGAACTTCTCTTCTAACTGCTCTTGCCAGTTCATTTGTTGGACCATACAATCTTAGAGTTTCATTAATGATCATGGTCACCTGTTTGCAAAATAGAAAATACGTTAGATTACATCATGTGGTAATGGCTATTTAAAATCTTGGTTAGATAGCTTGCTTACTGTCTTAAGTTTGGCGATGCCATCGAGATGAGGATTTTGGTTACCAAATATGTCAATCACCTCCCTTCTTGCTTTTTCTTGCCAATCTCCATCGATTGCCAAATTCAAGACTATCCATGCAAGTAAGGAATTAACAGTTTCTTGTCCAGCAAAATAGAAGGTTTTGCATTCAGCTACCAAGTCTTCCAATGAAAGCCTGTTTTTCTCATCCGAATCATGATGGGCATTTACAAGTGATCCAAGAAAATCATTGCCGAAGCTATTGACTTCTCCATTCACAACTTGGTCTACTCGTTTCTTAACAATCTTCATCACACGATCTTGTATTTCTTTTGCAAGTTTTTCACACTCTATCAAATCAGCAGATTTCCACAACTTGCTGAAAAAGCAAACCATGGTCAGCTATATACAAGGAGAACTCCAAATACATGGGGAATGAAAGTCCAAAAAGTTGCATTCAAAAGCTAGTTGAAAATCAAGGTAAAAGTTGGGATTAATTAAGCATAGAGGGAAGATACCTGATCAAAGGAATTCTAGCCTTGAAAAGATTTCGACTCATAATTATTGTCAACTTGTTTAAAATGGAAAAAATCTTCTCCCCCTCCAAGTAACTACTACCAAAAGCTGCTCTGGAAATCACTTCTGAAGTTAATAACCTAAATTCTTGAAACGCTTCAATCTCTTTGCCTTCCTGGCCTTTCCACTTTTCTAGCATTGTTTCAACACTAGCAATTATTGCTGGAGTCATGTTCTGCCCAAACAATCCTTCAATATATAAGTAGTAGCCACGTAAAATTTTGTAGGCTGTGTATAATTCTTGTCAATTAATTACACTGGAGGATTTACCTTTAGGCTTTCCCCATGGAAAGCGTGATTGGCTAGCTTTCGACGCTTTGACCATTTCTCGCTCTCAATGAATATAAGCCCATTCCCCAAGAACTTCCTACCAATATCTGAGAGCATCTTTTTTTCTTGAAAAGCTTTTTCAGTAGCTCGCAGAACCTCTTTGATTAATTCAGGCTCTGAAATCACCAATTCAGCTCGCGTACCGTTCCAATAAACAAAATTCCTCCCTAATCACTTGAAAAGAAAAAGGGTCAATCTTTTCAGGAGAACTACAAGTTATAAATCATAATGAAAAAAATATGCATGGATCTTACCATATCTGTTGATCCAGGTGTAAAAATGTGGCTGTACTTTGGGAAATATATCATCTGTTAAGCCCACACGTTTGTTTAATGCTTCTTGTCCCATTTTGGCAACTTCCTTGCTGTTGCCATGGATGAATCTGTAAGGAGGTCCTTTGATTCCCTGTGAGTTCAGCATATGCTGTATACGGAGAGGTACCCACAGGTAATCATAAAGGAACTTCATTAAAGCTATGAAGAAGAAACAACATGGGACAAGAATTACAAGCTCCATCAAGCCACTCTTTTTTTCTTCTCTCACCCCTGAATCCATATCTGCCTTTAGTTTTATAGTCACATCTTTCCTTTTGGATCCTTTGAAAAACATCAAGATTATTATTTGATACATTCAGGGTGAATTTTTTAATTCAATAAGGAGTTTAAAAAATTAATGTGTCTGTTTTTTAAAATATTTTATTATATTTTTAGAGGATATTTATCAATATAAAAGTGTATGTGCAACGCCGTAACATTAGAGGCGTGTAAATATGTTGAAAATAAAATGGGTTTTAAATCTTTTGTTGGTTTGCAGGTTATAGTCGACGTGTAGGGGCAAACACTAGTATCGGCATCTATGGCCGTTTTTCATCTCTACACGTGGATCGATTTTAACATTTTTATTATTTAATGATATTAATTTTGATGTATTTTTTATTGGGATTCTATCGTTTCAATTTTTTAATTGAACAAATCGTTTTACGTTTTATCTTCAAGATTTATGGTTACCTTGTTTAACTATGTCATTTTCAATTTAAAACTTTAATAAAATGAAATTTTATTTTTAGAGTTTTGGATAAGCCAATCCAATTTAAACATCATTCTTACGTATAAAAATTATCATAGTTGTTCACAAAAACACAATTATCCAAACAAAGAGTTATTTGAATAGACACGTCTCTTAATAACCCCAGATATCATACACGTTACCCCTTAAAGGGTGAATGTTGGAACAAACAGAGTTGAACCCCAATTCCTTAGCTGTTGTGTACATCAATCATTGTTATGCAGTGATTCAAGTATTACTTGAATTCCATGTTGTGGTTGAAGGTCGACGATAGGCATTGGTGAGTGGGCATAGGCAGGGGAGAGGGTAAAGGTGTAGCGTTGTAGAATCATGGAGAGCACAATCTTTGTTTCTGTGGTTGCAAAGGACATACCAACACAAGATCGAGGTCCTAATCCAAAGGGAAAAAATGCAGCCGCGTTGTAATTGGTAGCTTTGGCAATCCCTTTTTCAAATCTCTCTGGTTTAAAAAGATGCACATCATCTCCCCACAGGTGAGGGTCATGGTGAAGTGCAATATTTTGAACCAGAAGATCTATGTTAGCAGGCAAGACTAGCTTTCCCAACTGCACTTCTCTTGCAACTGCTCTTGGTAGGCCATTTGATGGACCATACAATCTTAGAGTTTCGTAAATAATCATAGTGATCTGTTCGCATAACAGGAATATGTGAAATCAATTGCGATAAACATGATCTGACTAAAAAACCTTCGAGATTGAGATACAAAATATATAGGAATGTTTGACAGTTTACTTACAGTTTTGAGTTTAGAAATGCCTTCGGAATCTGGATTTCGGTTACCGAATATGTCCATCACCTCTCTTCTAGCTTTCTCCTGCCAATCTCCATGGGTTGCTAAAAGCAAGACTATCCATGCTAGTAAGGAATTAATAGTTCCTTGTCCGGCAAAGTAGAATGTTTTGCACTCATCTACCAAGTCCTCCATTGATAGCCTGTTTTTATCTTTCGAATGATAGGCTTTTACAAGTAATCCTAGAAAATCATTACCAAAGCTATCAGCTTCTCCATTCTTAACTTTGTCTTCTCTTTTCTTAAAAATCTTCATCACACAATCTTGCATTCCTTTTGCAAGTTCTTCTGACCTTAGCATATCAGCAGGTTTCCAAAACTTGCTGTAAAAAGCAAACCAATGTCAACCATATATAAGGAGAAACATCCTAAAATTTGCATTTCAAAAACTGGTTAAAATCTTGGAACATACTTGATGAGAGGAATTGTAGTCTTGAAATTATTTCGACGCATAATTACAGACAACTCTTTCAACATGGAAAGGATCTTCTCCCCTTCCAAGTAATTGCTACCAAAAGCTGTTCTGGATATCACTTCTGAAGTCAATAATCTAAATTCCTGAAACACTTCAATCTCTTTGCCTTCTTGGCCTTTCCATTTCTCTAGCATTGTTTCAACACTTGCAATTACTGCTGGTCTCATGTTCTACCCAAACAATCCTCCAAAATATGTAAGCAACTATATACGATTTCGCCAACAATGGTAGATCCTTAATTTTGCAGTCAAGTATAGTTCATGTAAATTAATTATAATTAATAACATATATTTTGAGGACTTACCTTTAAGCTTTCCCCATGGAAAGCATGATTGGCAAGCTTCCGACGCTGCAACCATTTTTCACCCTCAATCAACACAAGGCCGTTCCCCAGTAGGTTGCTAAAATAAATCGAAGGCTTCTTTTTTGGAAATGTATTTTCATTATTTTTCAGAACCTCTTTGACTAGTTCAGGTTCTGAAATCACCAGTACAGCTCGAATACCATTCCAATAAATATAATTCCTCCCTAATCAAACAAAAAAGGGTTCATCTTTTCTTAGAACTAGTGCTGGTGCGTAACAGTAAAAATAAACTTTAAAAAAATTAACCAATGCTTGTACGCTTTATAACTATGCCATTTTCTTGAAGGTTCAATTTCTCCTCATTTATATTTTGATATGTGAAAAAAGTTACAAGCAAATAAATATAGAGGATATAATGAAGTTCGTGAAATTAAAATTTTTAATTGCATATTTTTATGATAACAAAAGTGAAATTTCATCATTTTAATAGTTTATCTTTTTATAATTTTAAAATATTAAATCAATTTTTTCTTATTTTGTTGGAGATCAAAATGTAATTTTATCATATTCTAATTTAAAATTTTTTAAATTATAAAATAACTAAAAATAAAAATTTTCCCTTTTACGAAGGATCGAACCCCTGCAAATTCCCTTGACTCTGCCCCTGATTTACATATTGTACTAACAAAAACAATCCATTGAACATTAAGTAAAGTATAAAAAGAGTATTGTGTTCTATAAAAGCTTCTACAATAGTTCTTGATAAAAAATCTTTGAATATTTGAAAATGACAGGAGAATAGAGTAACTTTAAGTTTTTGGGTTTTTAGTGTGCCTTAGTATTTCATAACATAAAAGTGAAATTTCTCTCCTTCTCGTGTCTACTTATAAAAATATAATTATTCAATAGATATTTATTTGAATAGTTTTATTCATTAAAAATAAATTCAATTATTAATTATTTATTATTTGAATAATCGTAATTTTTGTTAATTATCAAGTAAAATAACTTTTAATAGCAAAATATATAACCCTATCTGAACTTTTAATTACCTCCAAATTTTGGTTTACTATTAGATTGGAACACTATATAATTTCTGAAAATGTTCCAACAACTAAAAGATCAAAACCATAGTGAAAAACATGCATGGATCTTACCATATCTGTTGATCCAAGTGTAAATATGTGGCTGCACTCTAGGAAATATATCATGCCTAAAGGCCATAGGTTTGCTTAACGCTTCTTGTCTCATCTTGGTAGCTTCTTCATTGCTGCCATGGATGAATCTGTAAGGAGGTCCTTTGATTCCCTGCGAATTCATCATATGCTGTATACGGAGAGGTACCCAGAGGTAATCATAAAGGAACTTCATTAAAGCTATGAGGAAGAAAGAACATGGGACAAGAACTACAAGCTTCATCGAGGCACTCATTTTTCTGCTCTTAATGCTGAACTCAGATGTTCCTTTTAGTCTCAATAACAGATGACTCTCTGAGTTGTGAATAATGGGTGATATCACTGTCGATAGTTATCATCATAATAGTTAACTTCGTCGTATTGTCTCAATCATAAAAAAAAGAACAGAAGACAAATAAAAACGAGTCAGCAATGAGTATTAAATTCGTGGATATGGGTCAATTCCTTTTTCCTTTTGGACCCTTCGAACAACATAAAGATTAATTGGAAGTATATGTCAGACGTATTATTTTAAGTTGAAACATCAATGTCTATTACGCCTTATGAGTAGTTTTATTCACATGCCGAGTGGGTCGCCTGGCTTGGATAAGATTTGAGCCAGAGAATTTTTTTTAGGTCTAATTTTGATATTAGACCCTATACTTTGTGTAAATTATGGATTTAGTATTTGAATTTTAATTTGATCAATTTTAGTTCTTATACATTTTAAATTTTGAAATTTTAATCCTGACCTAATGGTAACAGTTGAATTTATTTGGTTAAATTGAGATCTAGTTTAATAATGATCCTCAAAAATGTTTTTGGTGGAAAAAAAAAACATTTTCAGGGAGAAGCTAAATTCTTCAGCTTTTGAGCCAAATTTTGGTTTGGGAGAAGCACTTTTTCACTTAAAAAATAGTTTGTTTAGGAATGCTTTTGTCCCAACAGCGCTGCTTAAAAATAATACTAAACACACCCTAAATCATTACTCTTGTATTATGCATAAAGTTGTAAATTTAGCCCACGCTGGTCAATTGGATAATTTTAGTTGTTATATTTTTTGAATTTCAAAATTTTAGTCTTACTGCATTTTAAATCTATTAACTAATTTTTTGTGAGTAAAATGTGAAAATAATACTAAACACACCTTAAATCATTATTCTTGTATTATGCATAAAGTTATAGATTTAGCCCATGCTCGTCAATTGGATAATTTTAGTGGTTATTTTTTTTTAATTTCAAAATTTTAGTCTTATTGCATTTTAAATCTATTAACTGATTTTTTGTGAGTAAAATGTGAAATTAGCAAACAAACATAACATTACATATGTGATACTATGTTTGGCACATTAATTTTTAAAAATAGCAGAATTTAACTTAATGAATTTAATAGTTATCATTTGGTTATGATTAAAATTTTCAAATTCTAAAAGTACAGGTACTAAAAATAACGAACTTAAAGTATAAGTACTAAATCCATAACTTATGCAAAGTACAGGATCTAATTGAAAAATCTGACCTTTTTATATTAGTTTTCATTCATCTCACCCAAATTCAATTTAAAAAAAAATAAAATAATTTAATGATAATATTAATATAAAAATATATTTTTCAACATTTTATTAATAGATTTGTAATGAAACAATTGTTGGAGCAGATCAAATTTAGGTCAAAGCTTAATTATTATTGTTATTCGGAACAGCGGGTACTTAGGAGTATTAAAATAATCATATAGTGATTAATTGATTATTGATTTTTCTTATTTTTATCATTGTAAATTTAGAGATGAGATGGATTATGGCCTTATCTTTGTCCAATCGCAGCAAGTAAACGACATATAGATGTAAAATGAGTATTATTACAAATAATTACATGTTATAGAGTTACCAAACATTATGATTTGGTCTTCATAGTTTTTAAATGACTTCCATGCTATAGAATTTCTCTAGAGGTGCTTTTGTGATTGGCTCCAACTCCGCTACTTTCAGTGTCAACTTTGGTCAGGCAACGGAGAAGGTATGGAGGCGACGGGATGAGCCGTCAGATATTGATGGTCCCACGGTTGATGGGAATGGTTTGCAAATGAAGGAGTCAGTGTCAAAAGAGAACCTTTCTTCAATGAAACGGTTATATATTTTTCTTCCTACGATTAAGTTGTTTTCGCTCTAAACAAGTCAACTTCGACTCCGATTTCACCGGTCCTTTTACCTTTCATCAAAACGAGAACCTCACAGGACACCTTAATATTGTTAGACTCGATGTTGGTCTTATAACTTTTCGAGTTTAAAATAGTCAAGAATATGAGATTTTTTTCGTAAATCAGGTACATACTTGATATCTGACAATGTTCTGATCGTCCCATCATGCATCCTGATTTTAAGAGTACCAATATAGATTATTTTACTATATGAACCATTTTTCATGCATACAACTCCACCTTCAATCGAACAATATGTGAAAAACCATTCTCTTTTGAGACACATGTGGAAATAACATCCTGAATCTAGGATCCATTCGGACGTAAGCTCAGAGCTATCGTTCATTAACACTAACAAGAAATCATCACCGCTACCAAATTAGCACTAACTACATTTTCCTCGTTACTCTCAGCAGCTCTTTTATTTTACAATTTATAACAAACTGTTTTAACGTGTCCTAACTTCTTACAATAATAACACATTTTGTCTCACTTTTTTGATGCTACTAAAACGGAAGCTTTCCCATCTACCTTGTTATCTGAACCAAACTAATTATCGAATTTGTCTTTACTAAATAAATTACCCTTCACATCTCCAAACGAGAGTTTTTTTCTACCATAAATCATGATCTTTTTGAGAGACTTGTATGAAGGGGGTAAAGAGCACAATAATAACATAGTCTGATCTTCATCGTCAATACTAACCCCAACATTTTTTGAATCATTCAAAAGAATAATAAATTAACAAATGTGATTTCTAAGAATCTAACATTCGTTCATGCAAAACGTAAATAAATGTTTTTCAACACTAAACGATTAGTTAGAAACTTAGTCGCATAAAAAATTTCTAACCTTTTTACACAAGACGTATGAGGTTTTCTCCATCAATACCTCTTATAATACTCTATTCGTGAGGCACAACTGGATTGCAAATAATGTCTTTTCATCAAGCTTTTCTCATTCTGTTTAATTTAGATTTACAGGGTTTTTCCCGGTAATGACCTTTTTTAGGTTGATCTAAACTAAAATTGTCATAATCCAAACTTGTCACAAATTTCAATTTGTGACACCATCGAACTTATTAATGTCAAACATTATTGATGCCATATCTGAACGGGTTTATCTACAAAAACGAACTAGTTCTAATACCAATTTGTTGGAAATAAATCTAATTTAACAACGAACAAGTAAAATAATAAAGAAATTGAAAAGATTGAACACAAATATTTTACGTGAAAAAACCCCTTTGAAAAAGATAAAAAATCACGAGTAAAAATAATTTTATTATAATGGAAAAAGAAAGAAGAATACAAAAGATTGAGATAAAAACTAAACCCCGAAATCTGAAAACAAAAAACCCTTAAAACGTAAATACAAAATTTTTCGAAAGTGTTATGAATAGATAGTACAATGTAATCACACCAATATATTCAAAAAAAAAAAGTGTTATAAGTTCTAATCTTTTAATGAGTGTACTAAAGTAGTAAAACAGTCTATTTATATATTAAATTCGTAAGTTAAATAATAATAAAATAATCTATACTAATTACAGTTCGACTGAAACAAATAAACAAAATTTAACTGAGAAATTATCTCTCAAATTTGATTGAAATATAAATCATACTTAACAAATAGAAATGTAGGCCACATAAAAATTCTTGAAAAGTAATCTTACTTGATTCAATCTCTTTTTTAATAATAAACACAAGATTAACTAAACAATATTCTCAAAAAGATAAAAAGCAAATAATCAAAATACTTTGATAAAAAATGTCAATAAATAAGACAAAATTTGTGGCTTGCTTAGTGCCAAATGCAGCGGTCATATCTGAAGTCGCTACTCTTAAAACTTGCCTCAACAGATTCCTTTTTATTGATTGCATGTTTTACCATCTGGGAAATTGGTAGCTACTTGCATTTCATTATATATAAAGCGGTCGTAAAAGCTTGAACCTTAGACATGTTAAATGTCATCTCTTAATTGCGATGTACTTCAAGAATTATTATGTAGCGGCTCAATTATTACTTGAATTCCATGTTGTGGTCGAACGGTGAGAATAAGTATCGGAGAGTGGACATAGGCAGGGGAGAGGGTAACGGTGTAACGTTGTAGAATCATGGAGAGAGCAATCTTGGTTTCTATCATTGCAAATGCCATACCAACACAAGATCGAGGACCCAATCCGAAGGGCAAATATGCAGCCGCGGTGTAATTCGTAGCTTTGGCAATCCCGTTGGCAAGTCTCTCTGGTTTAAAAAGATGCACATCATCCCCCCACAAGTGAGGGTCACGGTGAAGTCCAACATTTAGAGGCAGAATATCTAATTTAGCAGGCAAGACTAGGTTTCCCAACTGTACTTCTCTTGCGACTGTTCTTGCCAGGCCATTTGACGGACCATACATTCTTAGAGTTTCGTTGATGATCATGGTCATCTGTTTGCAAAATAGAAAATATGTTAGATTACATCATATGGTGATGGCTATTTAAAATCTTGGTTAGATAGCTTGCTTACTGTTTTGAGTTTGGCGATGCCTTCGAGATGAGGATTTTGGTTACCAAATATGTCAATCACCTCCCTTCTTGCTTTTTCTTGCCAATCTCCATCGATTGCCAAATGCAAGACTATCCATGCCAGTAGGGAATTAACAGTTTCTTGTCCGGCAATGTAGAATGTTTTGCATTCATCTACCAAGTCTTCCAATGAAAGCCTATTTTTCTCATCCAAATCATGATAGGCATTTACAAGTAATCCAAAAAAATCATTGCCGAAGCTATCGGCTTCTCCATTCACAACTTGGTCTTCTCTTTTCTTAACAATCTTCATCACACAATCTTGTATTCCTTTTGCAAGTTTTTCAGACTCTAGCAAATCAGCAGATTTCCATAGCTTGCTGGAAAAGCAAACTATGGTAAGCTATATCTGAGGAGAAAACAAACTCTATGGGGAATGAAAGTCTAAAATTTGCATTCAAAAGCTAGTTTAAATAAAAGAGAAACTTGGGATTAACTAAGGTTATAGGGAACATACTTGATGAAAGGAATCGTAGTCTTGGATATATTTCGACTAACAAGTAATTTCAACCTGTTCAACAGGGCAAAAATCTTCTCCCCCTCCAAGTAACTGCTACCAAATGCTGTTCTGGAAATCACTTCTGAAGTCAATAATCTAAATTCCTGAAACACTTCAATCTCCTGGCCTTCTTTGCCCTTCCACTTTTCTAGCATTGTTTCAACACTATCAATCATTGCTGGAGTCATGGTCTGTCCAAAGAATCCTCCAATATGTAAGTAGTGCGACACACAATTAAGAAATTTTTTAAAAACATTTTTTCCCGATACTTTTCAACTTGGATGAGAAACTCATCCTTCGCAAACAGGACAAAATTTTAACTAAAATATTGTAGTGTGTATAATTCTCGTAAATTAATTACACCAAGTTTATATATTTGGAGGATTTACCTTTAGGCTTTCCCCATGGAAAGTGTGATTGGCCAGCTTTCGATACTTTGCCCATTTTTCCCCCTCAGTGAACGCAAGCCCATTGCCCATGAGCTTCCTACTAATTGCTGGAAGTTTCACTTTTTGAAAAATATTTTCACTATTTTTCAGAACCTCTTTAACTAGTTCAGGCTCAGCAATCACCAACTCAGCTCGAGCACCGTCCCAATAAACAAAATTCTTCCCTAATCACATAAAAAGAAAACGGATCAATCTTTCTTAGAACTACGAGTTATAAATCATAGTGAAAAAAACAGCATGGATCTAACCATATCTGTTGATCCAGGTGTAAATATGTGGCTGTAGTCTGGGAAATAAATCATCTGTCCAGGCCAAATGTTTGCTTAATGCTTCTTGTTTCATTTTGGCAATTTCCTTGTTGTTGCCATGGATGAATCGGAAAGGGGGTCCTTTGATTCCCTGTGAATTCAGCATATGCTGTATACACAGAGGTATCCACAGATAATCGTAAAGGAACTTGATTAAAGCTACGAGGAAGAAACAACATGGGACAAGAATCACAAGCTCCATCAAGCCCCTCATTTTTCCTTCTCTCAACACTGAATCCAGCTGCTCTTATTCTATTGTGATTTCCATATTGAATAAAGCCTTTAAATGGTAACTGAGTGGGATATGGCTGTCGTCTTTCCTTTTGGTTCCTACCTAGATAAGGTAAAATATAATGTAACATCATTTGTATATCTTTCCATATTGAATAAAGTTTTTAAATAGTAATGTCACATCATTTGTATATTTTTTAAATAATTTAATATTATATTAATATTTTTATATTAATAAAAATAAATTTAAATGAAAATTTTAAAATTTAATTTTGAAATTATTGATATGATATTAAACTATTAAAAAGAGATAATATTTGTATTCCATACCATCTTTTCTTGATAATGAATTATATTTAAGTTTTGCTGATTAATTTTAGCTCGATTGATATGGACATTATTATCAATGCAGGAAAACATGGATTTGAGTGTGCTGAAACGCATTATCTTCTTATTTGTGGATTACGAAAGGACTATAAGTAGTTCTAAGCATTGTGTTAAAAAGAGTAGATACAATGAGAACCTATAATGAAATTATACTTAAATTTTCTTTTCAGTGATTTTTTAATCTAATTTCATTATTGATTGATTATATTATATATTTTTAATTTAATTATATTTTATAAATATTTTTTTGGAGCATCATTAGATTTTATAACATATCATTGATATTAAAATTTGGTACAATGTGTGTCAGGTAATTTTCAAAGATCGCACACAATTTTTTTTTGATTGTTTTATAAATGGTTTTTACTATTAATTTGTAAATGTTATTCTAGAAATAAAGTTATTTTAGTACTCGTAATAGTGTTTGTGATAATAATCAAGGTGATGGAGATGATGTTTATTATAATTGGAGATTAATTATAACAAAAATATGAATAGATAGATTTTGAATTGAAATTCATATATGTTTTTTATGGTGGTTATAAAAAAAACATTAGACGTACATATTTTTATATTTCAGATATGAGCTTTATCCCTGCAAAATTTTAACTTTGAAATACATGACCATCAAAATATGATAAATTCTTACCCTTGAAGTTGCAAAATCTCGTAATTTCTTGTACTTGAAATTGCAATATCTCCTATATAAAACTCGTTATGATCAAATACTCCCGAAGTTGAAAGATTTTAAAAGTGTGAGTGAATATAACTCTATAGTAATTAAGTGATATTAAAAAAAAATTAGAAATATATATTAAGAATCTCTTTATATTATTAAATGTGTTAAATGAATTGAAGATTTAATTATAATATAATTTGGTGATTACAATTTACGACCTTGATTTGAGAACTTAAGATAAAGTGAAATTCAGTTATGTCCTTGAGTTGTCTTATGGCTGTGATAAAGCTTCGACCCCTTCCTTTCTTCACCGGAATCGGAATCCGAGGAGTTAGCTAGTCGTTACTATGAGAATGAGAAGATAGCGATTTATATTATAAATGACGAGAGTACAGGGGAGAGAGAGAGGATATGCATTCAATGAGCAGTTCTTAGGTATGTCGAGATCTTTGTACGAGGATGCTCAGAAGTGCTTTAGTACAGCTGGGTCAAAAAATTCTAGAAATGAATATTTATCTAAGTCAGCTACTAATCCCGATACAAAACGTTTTGACTTAAATGGGGAGAACATTCAAGATGGTTTCCCTTCTGACACAAAGTTGAATGGATCAAATAATGAGATAATACTGATGTGGGCCAATCTTGCCTGGCGGACTATAATGCAGGGAGGGCTATGGAGAAGATGTTCTCTTCTTCTAGTTCAGGTGAAGAAAATGTGGTAACTTGGATGGGGAAAATGTCGTTATTGAAACTTCTTGTGTTGCTACTAAGAAGGAGAGAAGGGTGAAACCCACTGACGAAATTGAAGATATCCTTTGGAAAGAGCGGAAAAATACTAGGAAAAGAAGGGGTCGGGGAAAACTCTAAACTAGAGTGATAGATTTGCTAACCAGACTCTCACCGACTCAGATCTGCTGAATAGGCGAAGAATCTTGAGTGAAGTGATGAAGGAAACTTGGATGTGGGAAAGCTTTTGGGGTCGTCTGCGAATTCTGAAGACTTGCTAATAATTGACGAGTTGATTACTTTAGAATGTAACGATAGAAACTTAGTTCAAGAATGTCGATTCAACGTGCTGCATGTTTGGTGTGTTGCAGGGTTTTGGTTGGTATTTTCGTCGGTTTCTGCTTTCTTTAAATTTTGGTGGTGTTTATGCTCGCTAGTTTTTTTTGTGGCTTTATTGCCTTTGATCCAAATGTGGATGCTATCTTGGAATATCATGGGTAGTGGTACTGAAATTAAGTACAAAGTGGTGAGACTAGCAGTAGTTCTTAACAAATTGGATATGAACCGTCCGCATGAAACTAAAATAGTGAGTGTGAATGATCAGAAGATTAGATCTTTGTGGCCTTATGATGTTTTTGGATTCTCTTTCTCCCCTTCAATTGGACATTCAAGAGGTCTCTTGGTCGTCTAGGATATTGATTCTTTGAGTGTTGGATCCAAACTTCATATGCTTCGTGTTGTGTAATTGATCAATAAGTGCTATGGTCGAAGGTCTTGAAAGTGAGAAGCTCTCAAAATGGTAATTGGTGTGTGCTGGGCGATTCGTGGTGTGTGCTTGCAATTGTTGCAGAAATTGCAGCAATTAAACATACTCTTGCTCTTTTTATCCAATCGAAAAGATGTTGCGCTAATGGTCTGATTGTGGAATCAGATTCAACTATAACAGTTTGCTGGTGTAAAAAGCAAATATGATAGACCATGGAAACTTCGGGGTATTTTTATGACATTCATTGAATTGTGATTGAGATTGGTTCGGTTTGTTTTCATCATGTAAATTGTGAAAGGAGACCCATGTTTCGCTCTTCTCCATTTTATATACAAGGCTAAGGTTGCTTTATTATCTTCTGGTTGTGGGGTTCTCTTAGAATCAATTTCTATGACAGCAAGTTTGTGGTGCTTGATATCGGGTGGTATCTATGGGATATGTTTGCTGCTATTGTTTGGCTAATGCTCTTGATCAAGCCTGTCCCACAATGTATCGATGTTCACAACTTAGTTTAATTCTTGCTGCTATTGCTTGTTGGAATGGCTTTAGAATGCTAATATTGCAATTCAAATGAAACAAGGCATAGCTAGTAAAAACTATGAATTGATCAACAATACTGAAACATATATATATTTATGGATTGCATGTTTTACCATGCTTTTGCGTTGAGCAAGGCATGGCATAGGAATAGGAAGGGTTGCGATTTTACCTCCTAAAGGTGAATACATGAACAAACCGAGTTAAACCCCGAGTCCCTTAGCTACTGTGTACTTTAAGCATTGTTATGTAATGACTCAAGTATTACTTGAATTCCGTGTTGTGGTCGAATGGCGAGAATAGGCATTGGTGAGTGGACATAGGCAGGGGAGAGGGTAATGGTGTAGCGTTGTAGAATCATGGAGAGTACAACCTTGGTTTCCGTGATTGCAAAGGACATACCAACACAAGATCGAGGTCCTAATCCAAAGGGAAAAAATGCAGCCGCATTGTCATTGGTAGCTTTGGCAATTCCTTCTGCGAATCTCTCTGGTTTAAAAAGATGTACATCATCTCCCCACTGGTGAGGGTCATGGTGAAGTGCAATATTTTGAACCAGAATATCTAAATTAGCAGGCAAGACTAGCTTTCCCAACTGAATTTCTCTTGTAACTCTTCTTTGCAAGCCATTTGATGGACCATACAATCTTAGTGATTCATAAATAATCATGGTGATCTGTTTGCAGAACAAGAATAGGTCAGATTAAATTAAAGGATATGTACTAAACACATAATATTTGTTACATTTGCAATTGCGATAAACAAGAATGTTTGACAATTTACTTACAGTTTTTAGTTTAGAAATGCCTTCGGAATCTGGATTTTGGTTACCGAATATGTTGATCACCTCTCTTCTAGCTTTCTCCTGCCAATCTCCATGGGTTGCTAAAAGCAAGACTATCCAAGCAAGTAAGGAATTAACAGTTTCTTGTCCGGCAAAGTAGAATGTTTTGCACTCATCTACCAAATCTTCCATTGAAAGCCTGTTGTTTTTGTCCGAATCATGATAGGAATTTACAAGTAATCCTAGAAAGTCATTGCCAAAGCTATCAGCTTCTCCATTCACAACTTTGTCTTCTCTTTTCTTAACAATTTTCATCACACAATCCTGTATTCCTTTTGCGAGTTCTTCTGACTTTACCATATCAACAGGTTTCCACAACTTGCTGTAAAAGCAAACCAATGTCAACCATAGATTAGGAGAAAACTAAATCCATAGGGATAAACATCCTAAAATTTGCATTCAGAAACTAGTTAAAATCTTGGAACATACTTGATCAAAGGAATTCCAGTCTTGAAATTATTTCGGCTCAGAATTATAGACAACTGTTTCAACATGGCAAAAATCTTCTCCCCTTCCAAGAAACTACTACCAAAAGCTGTTCTGGATATCACTTCTGAAGTCAATAATCTAAATTCCTGGAACACTTCAATCTCTTTGCCTTCTTGGCCTTTCCACTTCTCTAACATTGTTTCAACGCTGGCAATTACGGCTGGTGTCATGTTCTGCACAAACAATCCTCCAAAATATGTAAGCAACTATATAGGATTTAGCTAACAATGTGTGTTCTGTCCTAAAATGCTTTACCTTTAATCTTTCCCCATGGAAAACATGATTGGCTAGCTTCCGATGCTTCACCCATTTTTCACCCTCAAGAACCACAAGTCCGTTCCCCAGTAGCTTGCTAAAAAAGATCGACGGCTTCTTTTTCGGAAATGTATTTTCACTATTTTTTAGAACCTCTTTGACTAGTTCAGGTTCTGAAATCACCAGTTCAGGTCGACTACCGTTCCAATAAAGATAATTCCTCCCTAATCAAACATAGAAAAAGAGGTCATCATTTCTTAGAACTAGAAGATTGAAAACCATACTGAAAACATGCATGGATCTTACCATATCTGTTGATCCAAGTGTAAATATGTGGCTGCACTGTGGGAAATATATCATCTGTCAAGGCCAGAGGCTTGCTCAATGCTTCCTTTCTCATTTTGGTAACTTCATTGTTGTTGCCATGGATGAATTTGTAAGGAGGTCCTTTGATTCCCTGTGAATTCAGCAGATGCTGTATACGGAGAGGCAGCCACAAGTAATCATAAAGGAACTTGATTAAAGCTACGAGGAAGAAACAACATGGGACAAGAATCACAAGTTCCATCAAGTTTGATTCTCTTAATTCTGAATTCAGATCTTCCTTGTATTCTCAGTAACAGTTGACTATCTGAGTTCTCAATAATAGTGGATGTCACCATCGTTATTTGTAATTTAAGGGTTTTTTTAATGATCGATGATTATCAGCATAATAATTAACTCGGATCGTATTACTCTATATAGTAATCATATAAAGGGTCATATACAAAAAGTTAAGAACGCATCAGCAATGAGTATTCAATTCCTGGAAATGGGTGTGTATGTCAGACATTATTATAAGGCGAAACATCAATGTCTATTACGCCTGATTTGGGAAAGAGATTTCTTTTATCTTGAATGTGATTGGTTTGATCCAAATTCGGGCTTAGCCTTGATTTGCGGCCATGAGCAGATACTTAAGAGGATTAAAATAATATATGTAATGATTCTATTTCTCAGTAATCACTAACCTTCAAAGCATGTTGTTTAAACCGGACAGGATCGACCGGCTGGATCAGGGAACCAATTTGGAGAGAGACAAAAATTAGTTAACTCAGAAATCGATATGTATTAGTTGAATTAGATTAAAAAAATCGATTAAACTAAACTTTATAATTTTTATAAATTTTTTAATAATTTATTTGATTTGAATCAGATGGATTGAACGAATCGGTATACTTTTGCCACCAATTTGATTCAAAAACATTGCTAAGGTTAGGAAATAGAAAGAAAAATGGTCTTAAATCTTCCTTCAATTGCAGCATGTAAACAAAGGCGAATTCAAGGGGTACTGCTGGCAGCGGTTATGACCTTAAAATAGAAATTTTATATTGAAATCTCTTAAAAATTTAAATTTGTAATTATAATATTATACTTTAACTTTTAAAAAATAATAAAATTTTGATTTAATTTTTAAAAAATTATAAATATATAAATTATTAAAATAATAAAATTATATTTTATTACAATAAAAATAAACAATTTAATTTCAACTCCTCAAAATTTTTTTTTGACTTCGTCCTGTATGTAAACGACATTTTGATTGGGAACTATGGACGGAGAAATATAAGCAATAATTCTAAATATATTTTAATTAAATTTGATTTAGTATTATATTTATTTGATATTACCAAATCAAGGCTAATCATAATTTAATAGAATAACGTCATTATCTCGATATAATAGAAAATGAATCTAGTGAGGCTGGACTGGCAGTGGTGGGGCCCTAAAAGTTCCGTCGAATAGCATGTTAGCGCCTGTAAAATATTTCATATTTTATTTTAACCCTTTTAACCAATATCTAAACATATGATAATTTTAAGTTTGAACCTCCCAAAGTCTTTTAATTGATTTTTTTTTTAATTTACTAAAGTCTGGTTTATATTTTTTAATATTTTTACAACACACATATATTTTGCACACATAGATATACGAATCCGAATCATTTAGGATAAACAATATTTTTTTTATCATTAGAGCCACCCATTGTGTTCTTAATTGACTTTTTGTGTTTGGTTTTCATAGATTTTTTAATTTGACTTCCATGTTATAAAATTTAAAATTTTTCAATAATAAATTTGGTAGAAATCGGCACAATCATATTTTAATCATTCCAAGTTTTTTTTTTCAATTTAATCATTTTTTATAAAATAATTATGCGAATTAATCACTATTGTTAAAATTTATATATTTTTTTGATTGATTGTTGACATGACATGTTAGCTCGTTGAGTAACTAACATTTGGTTTTTTTTTTTTTTTTTTTTGACTCTCAACTAAAGTTTAAAGGAAAAAGTTTTTGGCTAATTATAAAGAGACTTTAAATTTTAGTCGAAAGTCAACAAAAAATGTTACGTGTCAATTACTTAATGGACTAATGTGTCACATCAGTAACTCGTTAAAAGAAAACGAAAATTTTAACGAGAGTGATTAATTCACACAATTATCTTATTTAAAGTGACTAAATTGAAAACAAAAAATTCAGGAACACACCTTATTTTAGAATGACCATGGGTGTAGTTTACTCTAAATAAAAAATAAAAAAATAAAAAATTTTATTTGTCTACAAGAAATTGATACATTCTTTGCAATACTAAAAAGAAGATAATCATATTAAGTTATACACAAGAAAGGCATAGCTAGTAACTGCTATAAATTGATCAATAATACTATAAACATACATTCTCTTTTAATTGATTGCTTGTTTTACCATCTCGGAGATTAGCATTTGCATGCATTTCATTTTCCATAAAAGAGGGAAGAGCTTGGGAATAATAAACAGGATGCAAATGCTTGAACCTTAGACATATATGAAATGTCATCTCTTAAAGGTGAATACATGACCTATCTACATGAACCAACTAAGTTAAACTCTGAGTTCTTAGCAACTGTGTACTTTAAGCACCATTATGCAGTGACTCAAGTATTACTTGAATTCCATGTTCTGGTTGAAGGGTGACAATAGGCACTGGTGAGTGGACGTAGGTAGGGGAGAGGGTAAAGGAGTAGCGTTGTAGAATCATGGAGAGAGCAATCTTGGTTTCTGTGGTTGCAAAGGTCATACCGACACAAGATCGGGGTCCCAATCCAAAGGGGAAAAATGCAGCCGCATTGTAATTGGTAGCTTTGGCAATCCCATCAGCGAATCTCTCCGGTTTAAAGAGATGCACATCATCTCCCCATAGTTGAGGGTCATGGTGAAGTGCAGCCTTTGCAATAAGAAGATCTATATTAGCTGGCAAAACTAGCTTTCCCACCTGAACTTCTCTTGCAACTCTTCTTGTCAGGCCATTTGTTGGACCATACAATCTTAAAGTTTCATAAATGATCATGGTGATCTGTTTGCAGAACATGAATGTGTCAGATTAAATTAAGAGATGACCATACAGTTTGGAATTGTTAACAGTTTACTTACAATTTTGAGTTTAGAAATGCCATCAGAATCTGGATTTTGGTTACCAAATACCTCAATCACCTCTCTTCTTGCTTTCTCTTGCCAATCTCTATGGATTGCTAAAAGCAAAAGAGCCCAAGCAAGCAAGGCATTCACAGTTTCTTGTCCAGCAACGTAAAATGTTTTGCACTCAGATACCAAGTCTTCCATTGAAAGCCTATTTTTGTCATCCAAGTCATGATAGGCATTTACAAGTAATCCCAGAAAATCATTCCCAAAGCTATCAGCTTCTCCATTCACAACTCTATCTTCTCTTTTCTTAACAATCTTCATCACACAATCTTGTATTTCATTTGCAAGTCTTTCAGACTCTAGCAAATCAGCAGGTTTCCATAACTTGCTGTAAAAGCAAACCAAGGTCAGCCATATGCAAGGAGAAAACCAAATCCGTGGGGAATGAAAGTCTAAAATTTGCATCCAAAAGCTAGTTTAGATCGAGGCAAAACATGGGATTAATTTAGCTTAGGGAACATACCTGATCAAAGGAATTCTAGTCTTGAAAATATTTCGGCTCATAATTAATGAAGACTTGCTCAACATGTCAAAAATCTTCTCCCCTTCCAAGTAACTGCTACCAAAAGCTGTTCTGGATATCACTTCTGAAGTCAATAATCTAAATTCTTGATACACTTCAATCTCTTTGCCTTCTTTGCCTTTCCATTTCTCTAGCATTGTTTCAACACTTGCAATTACTGCTGGTGTCATGTTCTGCCCAAACAGTTCCCCAATATGTAAGCAACAACATAAGATTCAGCCAACAATATAAGATTTGCCAAATTGATGGCTTTACCTTTAAACTTTCCCCATGAAAGACATAATTCGTCAACTTGCGATGCTTCACCCATTTTTCACCCTCTAGCATCACAAGCCCATTTCCCAGTAGGTTGCTAACAAAAATTGATGGCTTCGCTTTTGGAAAAACATTTAAACTATTTTTCATAATCTCTTTGACTAATTTAGGTTCTGAAATCACCACTTCAGCTCGAACACCGTTCCAATACACAAAATTCTTCCCTAATCACGTAAAAAAAAAAACAAAAAGGGTTGACCCTTTTTTACTTAAAACTACAAGTTATTAACATCATAGTGAAAAACATGCATCCATCTTACCATATTCTTTGATCCAGGAGTGCGTATGTGGCTGCAGTTTGGGAAACGTATCATGCGTCAAGGCCTTAGGTTTGCTCATAACTTCCTTTCTCATTTTGATAATTTCCTTGTTGTTGCCATGGATGAATCTGTAAGGGGGTCCTTTGATTCCTTGAGAATTCAGCATATGCTGTATACTAAGAGGCACCCACAAGTAATCATAAAGGTACTCGATTAAAGCTATGAGGAACAATGAACATGGGACAAGAATTACAAGCTCCATCAAAACCACTCAATTTTTCTTCTCTCAACACTGAATCCAGATGTTCCTTTAATATTTGTATTATGATTTCCATACTGAGCAAGGACTTAAATGATAATTTAATGTGATATTACAGTCGTCTTCCCTTTTGGATCCTTGGAAAAACATGAAGATTAGTTGGAAGTATATGTCAGACATATTATTATACCTTAAAACATCAATCTCTATTACGCCTTACAACTAATAAGGAGGATTGAGATAAACACAGTGATTATTGTAGTGCTATAATCAATATTAAAATAAAATTACTTCCATATGTTACTCTTCCATCTTCCATTTAAAAATGGCTATCTTTTGTCCCTTTGCAGCACATGAACAATATATGAGGGAATCTTTATGTTTGGGAAGTACGTACAAAGGAGGAATATTAACAATAAAATATATATTATCACCAAATATATATACATATTATCATATTTTAATCCATTCATATAATATTTGTTAGTATTATATTTATGTTTTTTTATCTATCGATACTTATATCAAATTTTTTATCAAGTTTGTGTCTCCGATTAACCATCAATTTTGGTGAATTACAATAACAAGTAAAATTCGAACAATCAACGCGACTCGAACTCAGATCACATCTCAAACGGTGAACACCCTTAACAACCAAACCATTATATAAGATTCAAATCAATAAAAATTTGATCATACTAAAATTTAAATTCAGAACATCAAACATAATAAACAATAACTTTATAATTATAATTAAAGCATCAATTAATTTTTTTTATAAAAATATTTAATAAATATATTTATTACATAATTTTTCTCATCCACGTAATAAGTGTAACATAAATTTATAGTCTTTTATTAAATTTTATTATTACAGTTGATAGTTATTTCATAATCTATAATAAATTAGTGCTTCAAGTCTAATTTATAGATGAAAAATTTTTGGAGAAATAAAAATTCATCATGTGTTAAATTAAATTCTTTTAAAACTTTTTTATAAGGATCATAATAAAGATTATTTTATTTAGGGGTGAGCATTCGATCGAATTAAATCAAATCAAGTGAAAAAAATTTGAATTAGTCAAGTTAATAAATTATATTTTATCATCATAACTTGATTTGTAATTTCAAATCAAGACGAGTGAAATAAAATTTAAGTTGAGTTGAACAAATTTATTTGAGTTAAACTTTAAAAATTATAAAAATTTGTTTGAGTTGAATAAATTTTTGTATACTTTTTTATTTTTACATATTTTTATAAAATTATTCAAATAAAAAAATTATTTTGTAATTTGTTAGAGGGACCAATTTATTCATTTTTGAAATTATGAGGGATCTAAAGGGTATTTATATCAATCTATTGTTCAATATATTCGATTTGTAGAATTCAACTCGACTTGAACTCAAAAAACCAAATCAGTTATTCTAGATGATTCAAAAATACTGATTAACTCGAATAACTTGATTCGATTAACTCGAAATTAATTTTTTTTTCAAATCAAATCAAGTTTTGGTGCCCCATTATTTCATCTCTAATGAATTTAATTTAATTAACATATAAATAATAATAAAAAATATTTTATCTCATGTGTTTAATAAACAGAAAATTTTAGTATTGAATTTTTGCTATTAAATTTTATAAATATTGAATTTATATTATAAAATTATTTTATATATTAATAAAAATTAAATATTACATACAATTATTTTGTTTGATAATCAAATATTACATATAATTATTGCACTATCTCGATCATATTTTCACATATCAAAGACTTAATTGATTCACACAAATCAAATCCAATCATTTGACTGCTAAGGATTGATTTTCATAGAGGACCCAAAGTATATTCAATATAATAGCCCATAATCGAGTTCAAAGATTTTCATTAAATATCAAAACAAATAAAACAAATTTTAACCACGTCAATGGCAATTCACAATTAACATTGTCGAGTGCCACTTAGTAACTCTTAACCCATTTACCTCAACATATATATATTTGTAATTTTTTTTACTTGTCCAAATTTTACTTAACATATATATTCTCCAAATGAAATAAAAATATAGCAATTGAATGAATATAAAATAGCATACAGATAAGCATTCATTATTTCTTTATTTTAGGTCTTTTCATCGATTGATTTTTGAATCAAACATCATATATTAAGTTAGTTTGCATGAATTGTGTCACATTTTCATAAAATGTATATATTTTTTTTTAGAGTAAAATCTAAACAATCAATGTGACTCGAATTTAAATCATATCGGAACAATGAATACCTTTAATCATCAAACTATTTCATGGGTTAAAAATGCATTTTTTTTTATATACATAATAAAGGAGAACAACATCATATCTTCACTAATCTGATATGCACTCTTCCACTCATATCTTCATGCACCACATGAAAAATCTCATCCGGTGGTTGATCATAACAATTGTTTGCATAAAATGCATCTTTAATTGTTTTAACTTAGATTTTGCAGAATTTTAGTAATTAGTAATTAAATAAGTTTTTTATGATTTTTACTTAGCTCAATTTGTGCTCGGAATGCAAGATCGAACGCACATAGAGACAAAAAGAGTAAGGAAAGAGGCAAAGGAACAACGGAGCACATCAAGAGCGATGTGTGCGCTGCAGCGCCTTGCTCGCGAGCTGCAATGTGTGGTGCTAGATTTGTAGAGGAAATCATGAGCTGAGTCGGATACGGGTCATAACAAAAATTTTTAATCTGTTTTATAGGTTTGGATTCAGCTCAAAAATGGACTTGGAATTTTACCTAAATTCAATTTTGATAAAAAAATTAAAACTCGAGTCCGGTCCATCCATATGAATTTTTATATTATATTTTATATAAAAATAAATTTAAAAAATACATCAAATACGCTAAAAATATTAAAATAAATATTTTTCAACAAAATAAAAATAAATTAAAAAAAGTCTTTATACTTAAATAAGATAGGTGTAATTTAACAAGCAAATGCTTCTAAAATAGTAGCAAAATTAACAAAAAAACAAGAGTTATACAATATCCAAACAATAACAACAAAATAATAGCAATATAATAATTTAATGGCAGCAAAACAGTGGGAAAATAGCGGCAAAACAACAATAATTTTTTCTTTACAAATTCAGGTCGAGTCGAGCTTGGCCAAAAAAACTTACCCAAAGCCTAACTCGTTTTCTAAATGGGCTTTTTTGCCCAAACTCATTTTTCGGAACTATATTTTTACCTAAACTCTTTTAATTAGGGTGGCCTGTACCATGATCAAGTCTAATTTCTTGACAAATAATTTTAGCCCTTTCTCGTCTTTTGTTAATGTTTTCAATACTTCGTGTCCACGCATGAATTGAAACCCTAATTATGTCATTTAAAAACTTAAAAATAGGATACTTTGGCGTAGACTTGAGAGATCTTTTTCATGTTTTTATTTTCATAAACTTTTGTGTTCTCCTTTCCACATAAGCCGCTGAACTCTTTTTTTAATCGTTTTAACTCGTTAAGTTTGTGAGATTTAATACAACTCTGTTTTTCTTTATTCCTTGGTATATACATATCATAAATTTTAATTACAAATATTAAGGTTTGTTAAAAAGAGAGCTAGTTGCTATCTATAAGTATATTTTTGAATCAGATATTTATTTTTTGCTGGATTCGACATCCATAATATTTTCTTAAAGCAATAAGAAGATAACTTTATTAAGTACTTGCATGAAATCTTTTACTCAAGCAAGACATAGCTAGTAAATACTATAAATTGATCAACAATACATTCTCTGTTTATTGACTGCATGTTTTATACCATATTGGTGATCAGCATTTGCATGCATCTCCTTTGGCATAAAGGAGGGAAGAGCTTGAGAATAATAAGTGGGTTGCAAATGCTAGAACCTTAGACATATTGAACGTCATCTCTTAGCAGTTGTGAACTTTACGCATCATTATGCAGTGACTCAAGTATCACTTGAATTCCATGTTCTGGATGAAGGGTTAAAATAGGTATGGGTGAGTGTACGTAGGCGGGGGAGAGGGTAATGGTGTAGCGTTGAAGAATCATGGAGAGAGCAATCTTGGTTTCTGTGGTTGCAAAGGTCATACCGACACAAAATCGAGGTCCCAGTCCAAAGGGGGAAAATGCAGCCGCATTGTAATTAGTAGCTTTGCAATCCCTTCTGCAAATCGCTCTGGTTTGAAAAGGTGCACATCATCTCCCCATAGTTGAGGGTCATGGTGAAGTGCAGCCCTTGCAATAAGAACATCTATATTAGCAGGCAAAACTAGCTTTCCCAACTGAACTTCTCTTGCAAATTTTCTTGGCAGGCCACCTGTTCCACCATACAATCTTAGAGTTTCATATATGATCATGGTCATCTGTAGAATATAGCATATTACTTTAAAGAATATAATGTACTAAATTCATAGGATTTAAACAATAGTGACGACGCGATAATATTTGTTACATTGGCAATTGTGATAAACACGACGCGACGGAGAAGCCTTTGCGATTGAGATTTAAATGCTTGGTATACACTATATATTGGAATGGTTGACGGTTTGCTTACAGTTTTGAGTTTTGCAATGCCTTCACGATTTGGATTTTGGTTACCAAATATGTCAATCACCTCTCTTCTTGCTTTCTCTTGCCAATCTCCATGGATTGCTAAAAGCAAAAGAGCCCAAGCAAGCAAGGCATTAACAGTGTCGTGTCCGGTCCAGTAAAATGTTTTGCACTCATCCACCAAGTCTTCCAATGAAAACATGTTATTTTCATCCGAATCATGATAGGCTTTTATAAGTAATCCTAGAAAATTATTGTCGAAGCTATCAGCTTCTCCATTCACAGCTTTATCTTCTCTTTTCTCGACTATCTTAATCACACAATCTTGTATTTCTTTTGCAAGTTCTTCAGACTCTAGCAAATCAGCAGATTTCCATAACTTGCTGTAAAAACAAAAAGTCAGCTCTATACATGGAATAAACAAAGATAGTGCCATAATTGTTCAAGGCAAAATTTAGGATTGATTAAACTTTAGAGGGTGTCAACTAGCCATTAAATAAATTGCCAAATTACTTGCATGGTTAACATCGAATTTTGGG